>CAMZMU010000117.1:81615056-81681925 GCA_947311845.1 Poa pratensis | reverse complement strand
GAATGAAAGGCCACTTCTTCGACGGTGTATGCAAGACGATCTTGGTATGCAGACATGTGACCAATATTACTTCCTGTCATGATTTTAGCTTCAAGGACCCACTGGCCTAATCGAGTAACCAGAAGTCGAGTACCATTACATAGGCCAATAGATTGGTTAATATTCCGAAGCAACATAACAGGGACACCAACTTTAAGAGCAATTCTATGCTTTGGAAAATTGGGCGGTTCAATCTTGTGCAGAAACTCAGGAGGATAAAGTAATCAGCGTCAGCACATGTCTACACTCTTACAAATAGCGTCACAACTCTCAAATATAACTTCTTCTCCAGGAACAGATCCGTAGAGTATGTCATTAATAGAATCAGCTACTTTGTAGGACAAATGATTGCACGCTGTGCAAGTATGAAATTTCAGAGAACTATCTTCGAACGAATCATATGTATTGCTGATGATAGCAGAATGTAATTGGAGGCTGGCAACAGGGCAATATCAGGTGGCAGCGTAATCCACGAAGGGCTATTTCACCCTCTCTTGTGTCCATTGGTACTGTCCCATCACCACAAAGAACCCAACGTGCAAACTCATCTAACCTGGCTTTTCAGTGTCAGTCAAATTAGGATTAGACAATCTCATGTTCCTTTCTAGTTTTAGAACGGTGACGTGCTGCCAAATAGGAGACTTGATAAGAGATGAATCGAGGACCTCACGTCTACTTGCACCTTCAACTACAGGCAGTACTTGTCTGAAGTCTCCACCTAGCAGCACTGTCTTGCCACCGAAAGGAAGAGTTTTCTTAACTGTGTTCATAGAAAGAATGTCTCTCATACTCCTGTCAACTGCTTCAAAACAACGTCTGTGAGTCATCGGTGCCTCGTCCCATAGAATTAGCACTGCCTTCAATTAACTCAGCTAGATTCGTGCCTCTGGACATATTACACATAGTCTGATGGCCTACATCAAGAGGAATCCTAAATCGGGAATGTGCTGTTCTACCTCCTGGAAGAAGTAAAGAAGCAACTCCTGAAGAGGCGACAGCTAACACAACATGGTCATTTGCCCTGAGAGATGTGATAATAGCATTCCACAAAAATGTCTTACCAGTACCTCCGTGTCCAGCAACAAAAAATAGTTTTCCAACTGGCTCACTGGTAGCTTTTGTAACTTGTTAAAATAGCAAGTTGTTCTGCATTCAGCTTTTCATAAAGCAAGCAGGCTGTAGATGAGGCTATCATTGTCATACTGTAGCTCTTCTAATATCAATCTTTGCCAATAATCCGCTCCATGCAAAAAATCTGTAGATATGTTGAAAGATTCCAATGAATATCCATTCTTGCTAAACATGATGGAGAGCTCTTGCAGCAATTCTGTTGGAGATATTCGGAGGAATAATCAGATCACGATCATCATAGAATCACGAATTCGAGCAACCAAATCATCGACCATATACTCGGAATATTTATCGAGAAGTCTTTGAGCATTTATAACTCCACAAAATAGAACGGTCATAAATAGGTGTCTCAGCTGGAAAGAAGAAGCCCACAAAACAGCTTCATCAAAAAGGAGGAACCACTCATTATCATCACCACCAATCCACGTGCTTGGCAGGCTTCTCTAAAAGTACCAAATAAAACTCCGTTGTAAGACTTCAAATCAGCAAAACTTGTAGCACCAGCCACTTTAGTCAATAATATCCGTAGGAAGAACAACTCGTTTGTAGTAGGATGGCATTGTAGATTCTACCAATGGGTACAGCAAATTTGCCTTTCAGAACCCTTCTCTTCCATTTCTTAGCTTGGCCATTCCAAGTCCACTTAGTTGGAAAGTCTTCATATGTCAAACACCGAGCATCTGGATATCGCTGGTTGGCGACAAACCATTCGTCAACATAGTCTTGTACTTGTAGGATTACGAACAATCGATGCAAGGCTGTCATTCTCGCCGTAAATAACACGGTTCATATTGGTAAATGCACAGCTAGTCTTTCGACAAATGGTTCTCGGACGTGAATATCATATGCAAACGTCCGCCAACATGACTCACATGTAGATAAATACCTAAAGAGGAAAAAGGCAAGAACATGACACACAGTAACAGTGAGAGAAAACAAAGATTGAAAATGCAAACAGTGGCAAAATAGATACATCGAGCATTAAGCACATGTGCGTACCTGCATTTGGCATAGTCACTTATTTCATTCCTCCCTTCAGGTTGAGACCCTGTCGGCTCATACATGGGATGTAAACGTGCACGGGCCATATCGGGCCCCTTGGCAAGATATTTGAATAAATACTTTAGAAGGTTGGTCTTATTACACCACTCAACATTAATATGAGCCTGAAATTTCTTAAGCAAATCCATTTGTGCGGAACTATCCATCTGTTGTCTAGGCGATGTCCATTTTTTGTCACGTAGCGACGATTGTTAGGCCGGCGGTAAACCGGAAAACCCAGTCCATCAATAGTAGTCTCCTCATTGAACTCTTTTGGATAATGCTTAGTACAAACCCATCTTTCATACACGGTGCATGCGGGTTGTAATCACCGCAAGGACCATGGACCATGAACTCCTCCACAAGAGTATAGCCGAGTGCATCTTCACGAAAATCAGGTATTTCAGCTGAAATAAAAGAGTCTATGAAAGACGGAGTGGGATCATCTGTATCAGCTTGTAACCAGACCAACGAATGTATATGAGGAAGACCCCTCTTCTGGAACTCCACAACATATAAATCTGCAAACAGTGAATAAGTGCAAACAAAAAGATAAGAACACATAGCAGCAAGAACGCGGACATGGAAATAAATAAAATGATGAAGCAGGAGCTAAAGAAGTAGCAGCCAAGGGGAAAAAATGCAAGAAGACATTAAAGTTGTGATCCACAGTAAAAACTAAGGATATAACAGATAAATATGAAGCAAGTATTGGAAAAAACAATTATGCGGAAAGAAATCGGAAAGCAGAAGTGTAGTTCAGCATGAATAGAAAATATTTTACTTAGTGTAATAGAGCCTAAACATGTAGCAGCATATTATGAAAACAGCATTAAAATAGGTAAATACATACATGCATGTATGGGACCAAAGGTTTCTCCACTTCTTACATCACTCCTGAATTCATCAACTTTCATCTTGAACACACGTGTAACCATATCTGGTCTATCAGCATATGTTTGCCCAGGCTCAAGAAGCAATGCCTCAGCGATCTCATCCCATTTTGGATTGCATGTAAAAGTAATAAAAAGATCGGGAGCTCCGAAAACACGGCAAATTGCCATACCATCTTGTAGTTCTGAATCATATAACGTGGTCCTCCAGTGTAGCTAGAGTGCAAAATATATTCGACCCCAACATTTTTCCCAGTGGAGTGCCCTCACCAAGGGCATCAGATAAACCTTGATACGTCTCAGAACGCAAAGTATCTTGGTTAAAAAATGATAACTAAGTCTGGACGACTCAACACATGAATAAGAATCTACCATAATTTGTTGATAGCCGACCACAACATGTAAAAGGATTTGGCTCTCCTTTTCGATAATGAAATCGATAACAATAGTACTCCAGCATGGTCACATCCTCTCTACCGCCGCAGGAACACCGTCGACAGAACGATATTTAATCCCAAGATGATATCCCATTGAACCATAAGGAAATAAAAGCGGTACTGTAAAGCCATAAGGGAAGGATTAAGTGGGGACACACGCTGAAAATAGCCTGCATTTTTCTGGACAATCACATCAAACCTATTCGCTTCTACGGAAAAATCATCAACAATTAAAGCAGCCAACTCAGGTGCAGCAGGAAGAGAGTAACGATTGCCATGTTCCGTTCCTCATGACCATATAACCGGATGGCAACATCTGGACATTCAGGCGAGAAAATCCTCCTCTCAGCCATACGAAATGTCTGCACAAGAGGATTATGTCATCAAGCATAGCCCTGAGTGAATCAACTATAGCACGATCAGGCTCTTCCCTGCGTAGGCGCCGACGCTGAGAAGGCCGGCTAGTACTCTCATCTAAATTGTCGCCATGATGAGACTCCCTGGTGCGACGTCGTCCAAGCAAAGAATCAGAGAAACCAATCGAATCATCCGTATGAGCAAAACCATCATACCTATCCTGTTGTTCAGCTCATTTAACGTGTCGAAAACATAAAGCTGGCAAATTTAGGTTCTGGATTGGTAGACGGTGGAAGGAGAGAACCAATCTGGTGGCAGACCACTCCACAAATTTTGAAAACATAAGGGCCAGTTCCAACATTGACGGTATCATCAATGTGAACGCCAAGAGACGTGAAGGCAAACATAGAATTATACTCACGAATTAGACGCATAAAACGATTTGACTCAGGCCCACCGTCGAACTTTAGTAACTCCGACAAAGGAGACGGCCAATTAGGATATAGGAAGCGATACCTTTCCACGACGGCAACAACCATTATATATAGGTCGGCGCCTCTCTCTGCTAGCATTTTGCAACGCTCCTGAAACCAAAATGGAGCGCTGCAGTACGCATATATGTTGAGGGCCACCATAATAAGAACGACCGGGCCATGCGCCTGGAAACAACAAAGCAATCCAAGAATGAAACAGGGAAAACAATTAACAAAGGCATAAGCTAATAAGAAATCCATCACAGATTTGGAGAAATTACGTTTGAGCATTGTAATGAGGTCTTTGGCAGAGGCAACTCAACACGCGCAGGTCTAAAGCCAGCACGCAGCAACATCCGGTGTCGACGAATATCTCTGCGCATCCGACGATTGAGAAGCTCGACATGCCGATACATAAGGAGTTGGAGGAACTGAAACATTTGACGGTCGACAAAAGATCAGCAAACAGAACGATCAAGCAGGAATGCATTGTGCATGCAAGCGACGGATCAATAGAGGGACAACAGGAACTTGTTATACGCACGTGACGGATCAATAAAGAAGGAAAGCTGTGAGATCATACCATACCTCGTGATAAATAATCCAGAGGATTAGCACCTGGAGGTGGAAGCGGCACAGGAACAGAATCATTGTCAGTATGGTCACTATGATCAGACACATCTTCACCAAGAAAATCGAACTGGGGGGTCTGCAGGAAATCCGAGTCGTGTGAAACAGACGATGATCCAGTAGCGTGCGAATTAGACGGTTCAGAACAGCTAGGTAACGACTGGGCCTCAAAGAAAGGAATCCAAGGAGTTGAAGCGGAGTGGCTTGACATGTTTGAACAATCCATAAGTGAGCACTGAGTAGGTTCAACGTTGGCAGCAGAAGAAGGACCTAATTCAGAAAATAAACAGTGAGAACATGTGCAGTCAGAATAAGTAGAATGGCAAGTAAGTACAACAGCAGCACAGCATCTCTTGTAATGGGCAGCACGAAATTTCAAAGTGTAAACATTAAGCATGCATACTAACAAATTAATTGCATACAAATGAAATAGCTATACCAAGTGCACTAAAAAATAAATAGGAGTAGCATGTTTTGTTGCTCCACGATCAGCCAGTGTTTGACGGTCGAGGCAGCAAATTCAGGATGTACGGCAGCGGCTGTATCTGCTACAGGAAAAATAATCAAGGAGCTCTTGCCTTTGTATGGATCGTCTGTCCCGCTGTGGTAGGCTAGCTGCCATTTATCAATACCAATCGACAATGTCTAATGAGTGACCTCGGTAACTCTCACGTGGTGCGCAGATTTCAGTGGTAATAAGGTAAACAATCTTCGAACAATAAATTTTAATTCTGTATAGAATGAACTGATCTTTCCTCTATCATCTCCTTTGTACAATGGCCAGTCACACTGATGAGGGACCTCAGAAACTAAGCTTCCCCTCAAGTGCAAAAAATTATAGCCTTTGCGCAAGCGGTCAGTGGATCAACAGCTTTGTCTGAGAAGGCAATTCTGGTCAATTCATTACATAGCCCGTGTGTTGCTCCTCGGACGACATGGGCAGAAAAAATACCTAGCCGTCTGCTTCTCCCCCCTCACCTTCTCCTAGTGCACTTGGTTTCCAACAGAAGGGTTGGAAAACGCAATGTTGCACATCATAAGCAGGAAAATTAAGCTAACTGTTACAACAGAAAGTTCAAATATCCGTGCACTTGGTTTCCGACAGAAGAGTTGGAAAATGCAATGTTGCATATCGTGAGCAGGAAAATTAAGCTAACTGTTACAACAGAAAGCTCAAATATCCTGGACAACATGATGCAGATCACAAGGAAACAGAACTAAGCTGAAAAAAAGAAGAAAACAGAGGAAAACAAAGAGGAAGAATGAGAAACGCACCGTTAACAGGACGATTGCAACAATCGCCGGAAACAGGGCGTTTGCCCATACGAATTTCACGCCTGCGTGCGTCTTCCTGAAGCAACAAAGAACCCCCAACAGGACGCCCAGACATGTCGGAAGAGGCCGTATCCATCGGGAAAGGAACATAACCGGTAGCATGAGTAGAAGCGTGGGGCAAGCGCACAGCATCAGGAGTACGCGAATGCAGAACAGAAGCATCCAAAGAAGACGAAGGCTGATGCGAAGGAGTGGAAGAGAAGAACCAAAAGAAGAGGCTGGAACATCTAACGCGGTCCTCTGACGGCGAGACGGACGAAGAGAAATTTCAGGCGGCGCGGAATCAGAAGGAAGTGACGCATCATCCAGTTGACGGCGCCGACGACGCGACACAGAGTGCTGAAATAAGGGTGCGGGAGCAGACGGAGGAGGCAAGCCACCCGATGTACGACGACGGCGCTGAGATGGAGGAGCGGGAACATCAGGTGGAGTCTGCTCGAAGCGACGACGACGGCGGGTCCGAAAAGCAGCAGCCGACGCGGAAGAAGGCGGAGGAGCGACTCCCGCGAGCGGCGAACGGCGAGGCATCAAAGCGTCTTCCGTGGTAGCTTCAAGTGGATGAGCACGTGATGCAAGCCAGCCTGTGAAGTTGGCGGCGGTGGAAGAGTTCAGCTCTTTGGCCGGCCTGGTCGACCAGGAGGAGGAGAGGTGGTGGTCGGGCGCGAGGGCGGAGGCTCGAGGGGTGGCCGTTCTCGCTAGCGGCGGGGCATAGAAGGAGGGGAGCAGGGAGAAAGGAGGTCGAGGGAAAGCGGCGCTGGGGAACTGACGGCGGCGCTGGTTGAAGAAGGGGATCGAGTCGCGAGGTATTCGTTGTTCTGTAGAAATTGGAGGCGGGCGATTTGATAGCGGGAAGGGCGCGTAAGCTGGAGCAGGAGGAGTGAGGTAGGAAGGAGGGAGGCGGCGCGACAGGTAGAGAGGAAGAGGAGGCGAGCAGCAAGAAGCGCGGGGGGCAGCGCACCGAGGAAGGAAGAAGCAGCTTCAGTTTGGTCTCCTCACACCGCTTTGACCGGGCAGCGTGGGGAAAAGGATGAGTGGATGACAGGGGTAGCCCACCGTACTGTAGCGGAGCACAGTAATAGCTACAGTACTACAGTACTTGGGTGGTTGTGGGAGCTCCATTTTGCTCCAACTTAATATATAGAGGTAATGAGCAGCTAACTCACAGGGAAAAAAATTCAAACTATAAACTTATACCTGTAAAAAAGATAAATAATCAAAACACTTGGAGTACAAGCACAAAAATATATTTCTTTTTAGTTGATAAATACATTCTAGCTTCGTTAGTTATGCACTAAGCTAGTGAGCAGCACGGTGGGGTTCAATACTCGTGGCTCATTTGTTGTTTTTTCAAAATAACAAAACGCGTGTGAATCTGCATGCAAGAGCAAGACCTAGTGGTCTATAACAACTGGAAGTTAAGGGAAAGAAAGTCGACTAGCAAAGACCGTTATGATATTTGTAGAGTTGTATTTCCCTTCCTCTGGTGCGTTTAACATTGTACGTATGTTCTCGTCTTAATCTCATTATTCTTAAGCCATACATAACAACATATATTTTCTAAGTCGCTTCTACCTAAGAATTGAGCTTTGGCCCGGTGGTTTGGGTCGCGGGTTGTGAACAAGGGCAACCCTGAGTTCGACCCCTGTGGTGGAGCGAATATCTGGCGTTCTCGCGAGGCAGACGAAGTCATTCAAAAAAAATGTCGGCTCTTTCATTTTTTTATTTTTTGACAGGCACAAAATAATTCACAGGTTCAAGCAAGGTGCATGCAGATTGCAGAGTCGTCGGGACAAAGACCGGTCGGCCGGGCTTCCAACGCAAGTACTACATGCAAGCCGGCCGGTCGGACGAAGGATCGCATCCGCGTGGTGACCACTCTCCGATGGAACCCTTTGTCCTTTCCGGAGCGCGCTGCCGCCCGCCTTTGCTTCCTCCGGCATGCACTGTGCCGCGGATCTCGTGAGGTCATCCCGCGCAACCAAATCCACGCGACGGCCTCGGCTGACTCTGGCGACTGCCCGGACCGGCACCCAAGCACAGTGGCTCATAGGCTATGGCCAGCTGGATCCGGGAAGAGGCTCCGTGGCGTCGAGGAAGCAAACCGCTTGCTGCCGGGGATTGATGAGATGTAGGCCGATCGAGCGATCTCGCTTCTCACTGGGTCGGGCGGCCTCCAACTGGTGATGGTCTCGCCGTCGCTCGCTCGCTAGCTGTGCTGCGTGCGGCGCGTGTTGCGAGGTCCCACGCACAGCGACCACAAGAAGCTCCAGGGCATGGCGAGGCGACAGATGGATGGATCTATGCAGCGTCGGTGGAGATGGTCTAATATTTCCTCATGTTTACTCCATCGAGTTAGATGGTTTCCAAAGACCTCGCTGTCGTTATGTCAGTGTTGTGTGATTTTGTCGAGAGAGGTTGGTTCGTGACAGCCCACGGGCTAGGGGCGACCAGAACTGAACGCTGCTTTGTGATATTTCAGGTTTCAAGCGGCGGCCCGCATAGGCCCGCTTAGCACACTTTTAGTTCAAACTGATCAAATCTGTGCAGAAAAGCTACACCTAGCGTTTGCCTAATTTGAGTTTATGCGGGCCGGGTTCGGGCGCCGCCTGACACCCTTAGTGATATTACTGTTGGCCGGTACCTGAAATAAGCGAAATAGTAGTACCACACCGGAGTAGCTACAGCTAGGTGTGCCGGTACTTAATCAGGCAGGTTGTCGGTGTCCAGCAGAAGTTTCCAAAATAGATAAAGATTGACCGGTGAACTCGGTTTCTCCCCTACTATATAATAGGTGCTCATCGTCATGGAGTCACGTGATTTTTATGTTTCATGTTCACTGTCTCGTGTCTCATCTCTCCATATTGTGCGTGCATTATTCATTCATGCATTAATTTTCAGCGTATTAATATAGCAAGCACACTATATGTGGTCATTTCGTGGTCTCTTTCTCTTCATTTCTATAGCCCATCTAGTATCCTTTGTCTCCACTTTAAAAACGTCAAAAGATAGACCGATGACCGATCCAGTACGGGGTAGTACCTAAAAAGTTCCTATGTCCCGATCATTGGTGGTTACTTTCGGATTCAGTGATACTGTCCATCTTTACAACGAGCTGCTAGATCAGTCTATGCATTTTCACCGCGAGGCGCAGATTTGACGTGCTGGCAAATGGCAATGCAGCCTTAGAGCATCTCTAGTGGGAACGTGGAAATGTGGACGTGTATATCTCCATATACACGTCCATATACACCGGGGTAAATTTTACACCTCCCAGTTTTTCAGTGGAACGTGTAAATCAGGACGTGTATATTCCAACGGCTATATTTTCCACATGTATATAGCCAATCAATAACCATCAAAGCAATTTCATAGCAATTAAGCACAACAAATGATAAAAGCCTCAAGAGCAAGGACTACAATGTTCCACATGTTGTAAATAAAGAGTTTAGGTGTATAACAATATACGGCAATAGATATTCGAACGAATTTGTGATTCCATGATCAATATCTGAACAATTCCATGCATTTGCAGTTCGACCAGAACAATAAACTGGTCTATTCTCAATTTAAAAAAAAAATGGAAGTGGCATATTTTCCATACCTTTTTCGTCGGAGAAGCAGCAATCGCAAGCTCCAACACAGGGGGCCTGCGGATCAAACCCAGAAACCAAGCTTCCGCAGACACGAGATCCCGAGACCAAGCACCGAACCCTCACAACCAGACAAGCCTCAGAACGAGCACGAGAAGGAGATCGAACCGAAGGTCGTGGGCGACGAGAGCTTGAGGCGGTGCGAGCAGGGGAAGGCGGCGGAGGAGTTCCCGGACGCGACGGCGCGGAGGCAGCAGGGGCAGGCGGCTCGCGCCGCAGTCATCGTATCCTTCGCGGTGGGCGCCGCACCGCTACGGGGTCTCCGCGAGATCCAACTTGTCGGGTTCCGGCGACCAGCTACCACCTACGGGCGGAGGAGACGACGGCCGGACCGGGTGGGGTGGAGAGGTCACGCCCTGCGCATGGATCGACCGGATAGGAGCTCGATTCGGGCCGTCGCCGGAGAAGATGGGAATGACGACGGGGAACAACACGGAGAGGGGATTTGGGGATCGGATCAGGAGGAGGACACCGAGGAGAGCGGTTGCCTCGTTGCCTCCTTCCACGAGCGTGGCTTCGTGGTGTTTAATCCCACGCCGGGTACCGTCGTGGATAGGAGGTGGATCGGTGCACGCCGCTATACACATTCCGCTGGAGACCAAATTTCAGCCTCAAATCGTGTATATTTGCTATACACGGCCGGATCCACGCTCCACTAGAGATGCTCTTAGAGATGAGAGCACATGTATACATACACATGCAAAAGGCAAAAGGCGCAATGTGCAGCCAAAGGTTCCCGGCACATTTCGGCCTCTCGGCTACTGCATGGGGACGAGCAGGAGCCAGGATCCGTCTCTTTCGGGCTCACGGCTTTATCGGGATCTCCTCCGCCTGCAAAATTCCAGGTACGTATACATCCAATCCGCATGTACAGCGGCCACAACACTTTGGTCAGCAGGTCCTCAGTGTGACAGGGCAGGCAGCAGAACTAGGCCGTTAACTTTTGTTGGGCATCGTGCCGCCGGTGATTCCACGTCATGCGTTCGCCGCCGGCTCCATCCTATCGCCTTCTTCCCGGCCACGGGGTGAAACTGTGGGTGTACCTTTCGGCTTCCACGTTTTTGCCAGGAGGAAATTCAACAATGCGCCCATGCTTCTGAAAAAAACGAAAATAAAGCAGCCCTGTGCATGCGCAATATCTCTGGCTTGGCAATCAAAAAGAAACAAGAGGTAAACCGTAGACCGCAGCGGCAACAAAATTAATGCAGACTATATCGTATTCGTAGCGTGAACTGCAATAGTAAAACGCATCGTTAAAAAAAATGCAGACTGCAGTAGCGTGCACTGCAATGAGTAGCATTTTACCTGTGAAGAATCATCATTTAGCACTTGATCCGGTCTATGCTTTCCCAAATCCCCCACTGCACCTCAGATCATCAATCGACGACGAGGAACCCGTTCAGAATCAGTATCAATGGTTTTTTGTTTCTTCTTTCCTTTGAATGACCTATCCGGCCAGCAGTTTGAAGCGGATCTAGTGCTCTGACTGAGGATGTCTCCAACGGGCCGACGCAAACGGACGCGCGTTTGGTCCGCGTTTGGTCCGTTTGCGTCGGCAAACGGACAGGCCCAGTCCGCCCCTGTCGCCGTTGGTGGCAGTGCGCCCAACGGCCCGACGCATTGAGTCGCCCGGGATTTTTTTTTTAGCTAAACAGGCCATATATGGGCCTTTTGTAGTCATATATAGGGGGTGGGCCACAAACGGCATTTTTACATAATATTTTTAAAAACAAAAATATATAAAAACTCTAATATTTGCCCTTCGCGGGCTTCTACTGTCATCTAGTCGAGGATGATATAATCCGGCTGCTCCCAGAGGTGCGCCGGTGGTCCGCCTCCGCCTCGCGGTGGGACGACGGCCGGCGGCGTGGGCGGCTGCTCTGCGCCTGCTCCTCCGCCTCCTCGACCTCCCAGGCGCCGCCATTGAAGACCCAGCGCTGCCCTACCAGGCCTTCTGGCAGCGGAGGCGCCGGTGGCAGCTCCACGTCCATGGCCTGCCACCATGGCTGCGGCTCCTCCATGACCGCTGCCTGCTGCGCCTGCAGGGCCGCCTCCTGCTCCGCGGCGACGTCGGCGAGGACCATGGCCCAGCGCTTGGCCTCGTCCTCCGCGATGGACTTCCTCGAGGCCGCCTTCGCGGCCGCGAGCGCCTCGTCGTCGTCCATGTCGACCTCCGTCTTCACGCGTTGTGGCGGCGGCGGCGGCGACCCAATCCACAGCGCTCCTCCGCCGCGTGTGCCTCTTGGCACTGGTGGGGCGTCCCTCCGCCGCGTGTGCGGCGGCGGTGACCAACGGCCAGCTGGCGGCATCGGTGGCCGCGTGTACAGGGCCTGCCGCCGCAGGCTGTGCTCGCCGCTGAATCAGGCATCCCAGTTCCGGGACCTAGCCGCATAGGCGGGGTCGTTGAGGAGGGAGGCCGGGAGGCGCGAGCGGCGGCGCTCAACCTCCAGATCCCGTGCCCGCTTGCTCGTCGGCATCGGGGGCACCGGGATGCGCTGCGGGTTCAGGTGCCAATACTCGGGGAGCTTGACATCTGGCCACGGCAACGGGACTGCGTGGTCCCAGTACCACTGGCAGTCCTCCTTGCGCACGTAGACGCGGTCGCGCCGCGCAATCTCGGCGCCCGGCGGCGCGAGCTCGAAGAGGGCCGGTAGCGGCTCCGGCTCCGGGGAAGATGATGGCGTCGGGGAGGGAGCGCGGTAGCGGCGGCGGCGGCCAGATGACGACCCGGCCTCGCCGTCGTTCTTGGCCTTGCCGAACCCCGGCCATCGGAGCGGCATTGCGGCTAGGGTTTGGTCGCCGGAGAGGGAACGGTAGTGGGGCAGTGGAGTGGGGGTGGGTGGGGGCTGGCCGTCCCTATCCCCTGGCATTAAAAAGGACTGGGCCAGGGGAGGCTGACCGTCCCCGTGTCACTGCCATGTGCGCCTGGGAGGACGCCACGCGTGAGCACGCGGACACGCGGTCAGTCCGCAGCGCGTCCGCGCCGACGCAAACCTGGCCCAAATTTGGGCCAGGAATGGGTCGCGGCGGACCAAAAAACGGACCGCGGTCCGGATGGGTCGCCCCGTTGGGCCGTGTTTTTGGCTCGCGCGGAGCCGCGCGGACTCGATGGGTCGCCCCGTTGGAGACATCCTGATGGACATGTAGCTGTAACCATCAGGGTGTACATTAATCCAGAATAAGACTGGCCAATCATCACATTTTTTTTCCAGATGCACGCACGCACCGCCAGGATGAAAGTGACGTTTTATTTTCTAGAATTGTGCCAAATATAGCCGGGTTATATATATATATATATGATTGGTACTAAGAGAGGCGTTTTGACTCCCGGGTGCATATGCTCCTGATATATGTTTCAAAATTTAAAAAATATGAAAACACTTCAAAAAAATCTGCACAAAATTGGGCACAAAGATATACAGGTGTTCAACATTCGGGTAAAATTTCGGAAGGAAATAATATTTTCCGCGATCTGTGCAAAAAAGACAAAATCTGTGATTTGAAAATGTATTTTTAAATCTCATTTCGGCAATAGATTTTGTCTTTTTTTCACAGATCACATAAGGTGTCATTTCCTACCGAAATTTTTCACGGATGTTGAAAACTTGCATATGTGTGTGCCCAAATTTTTTCAGATTTTTTTTGAAGTGTTTGCATTTTTTTAATTTTGAAGACAGGAGCATATGCAGCTGGGTGCCAAAGTGAATTTCTGACCTTCAAGAGGTATAATATCATGGTCCATGGACAATTACCAAAATCTAGCTCGCTATAAGGTGTTGGTTTTGCTAATTGTCAGTTACCTGAAACCATATTGACACGATACATATAATTTTACAAGGAGGTGGCTATGTTGATATGTTAGAGGTTGACCTAAAGGTTTATAAATGATTGAAAATAAAAAAGAAACATGTAACTTAGTAATAGGAAATCTAATAAAATGCATCCCTCCAGTCGTATCTACTCGTTTCCCCAACATGGAGTGGAGTAGTCTCTTGTTACCAGACCGACAACAAACCAGACATATCCATTTCCATCCACTGCTAAATTCCACTAACGCACCCATAATGGAGGTAGCGAGCAGGTATAATCACGTAGTGGCTAATTCCAGATGACAGCGATAAGGAGGAGCAATGGAGCCAAGGTTGGACGCCTTGATTTGAGAGGTGCACTGCCCCAATTGCTGCTGCCTCCTCTCGATCAGACCACCCAATTCATGTTGTTTTCGAGTCTTGTCCCGTGACCCAAGATCGTTCGTCTGCGAGTGAATCCTAGCTAGTGGAAAGATCATATCAGATGGAAATATGGTCTGATCTCCAAAACAACACTGATCGTCCGTTTTCTTTTTCTAATTCTGGTGGGAGTAGGGTTGTCAGTTTACTATTGGGAAGCTTGAGAGCTGACGGGGACAGGCGTTGCCATGACAGTGCTATATAGAAGCAGAAATCGCTATCAGGTACTCCCATCGAGCTGTTGTTTATCGGAGCGGATCTCGTGAGCTACTAGTATTTGTGTTGCGTAAGTGTTTTTGCATCAGTCCACTTCCATTATGTGTGTCGATATTTGGGCAATCAGCCTTTGATGTCCGTTTTGTTTCCTGTTTTGATTCTGTGGTCCAGTTAAAATTACGGCTGAAACTTAAAAGCATAAACAGGAATCCTCCGTGTTACATAGCCACACGCGTGAGAAACCGGCCAACCCAGTGTTTGGTAACAAGGTTACATAGAGCACATAATCAAGCTGTCCACCTGGAGTGACGGCGACCTTACAGCTAAGCTTGCACATCGTCTCGGCCGCCTCTAATCTCTCTCTATCTCCAAGCCAAGCCCAGGGTTGGAGCAACGCAATGCAAATATGCAATGCACTCGAGCCATGGCCGACAAAGGGATTCAAATGTCGAAGAGACGGGATTAGAAGGAATCATTGTGCCTGCCTGGCTGCCCTCCCGGTGGACGGCGACGTGATGCTGTCACAACGCATGGTGGTCTCGCCGTGTCGCTCGCTGCTCGAGCGGTGTGCGCACTGCCCAGTCCCAGTGCCCGGTGGCAGTGGAGAAAAAAGAAGAGATACAGTATAATGCCTGTTACAAACAGAGGAGCTAGTAAATGATCGTTGACACCTGAGCCTGACGGTGGTCAGTGCTTGATCTATACCACTTTCCTCCCCCGGGACTGAATTTTACTCCATTTCTCTTGAAGACTCACTGTATCCTAAGATCAGAGCCACCATCATGTTAGTACTACTACCGAACAGAACCGCGGGTACGCAGCATTAGTGGCGATCGATGGCGAGGGAGAACACGACTCCTAATCAAGTGCACATGCGTGCGCGCGTGGATTAGCCAAAACTTCCTTTCGATCAGTTTGAGGGGGATCGTTGACAGAGAAGGAGGCGGAATGCCCTCACATGCGGCAACGACTAGAGCTCGCTCTCGCCAATCAACACGCGAGATCTATATGTCGGCGTCGATCGATCTCTGCTCTCTGGCCTTAGCTGGAGTACTAGCTAGCGTTGTAACGCGACGTAGATCGGCCGTCCACTCTTCCTATAGATCAGCACCGAACTGAACGAGCTGGATCAATCTAAACAGAGACCACTAATTTAAACGCAGGTCGTCCTTCCCACGAAAATTAACGCAGGTAATGGGGTTGTGCCCCCGATCGGAACATTCTCCTGATGACATATGACCGTGCAAGTGCAATCAATTAAAGGTGAGGTCGATCGATTTATACATGGAATTTTCAGGCCCGTGCACTGCATTATAAAGAATCGATCGAGCCCCACCTGGAGCAGCAGAGTACTTGCTCTTGTCTACTGGAGTAGTAGAAGTATGTACTGGATTAAGCTCGTTAATAGGCACAAGATTACTAGGTGTACTTCTGTTATCTCGATGACCCACACCGCCTGCACAACCAGTTAAGGCTTATGTTCGTGCATACGGCTAAACCTGGTAGGGGCCGGTCGTTTGACATTCTTGCATGGTTAAAAACTTCCAGTTCTACACTATTCGAGTGGCATCTACTCAACCAATCGGGCCGGGTCGGTCAATATTCTTTACCGATGAACACAAGCATGCATGCATAGTGTGTGCAATTAATGGAACGTTTATCTTAATTTGCCCACGCATGCATGCATGTTTCTTCTTCGATCTGCCCTGGTCCCTAGTCAGCTAGCTTGTTGTTAGTAGTTCTGGGCTTACCGGTGTATGCTTCCAGATGCATACATAGAGACGAGACCATGCATAGGCATTCACGCATGGTCCAACAGCACTTGGGGGGAGAGAAGTGCATATTTCAACCCTGAACTTACATCGGAGTTTAACTTACAACCCTGAAGTTTAAAACCGGTTAGGACACACCCCCCAACTCTTAAAACCGGTCAGGATTCAACCCTCCCGTCCCAGTTGACCGGTTTTGAACAGTAAACCATGCAGTCAGCAAGCCCAAATCTACTCCTGGTGAACAGTAAAATCATTAAAAATAGCAAACAAATTCAAAAAAATTCAAATTTTTTTGTGGTGAAAGATGCTTTAGTGCATGATGCCCGTGCCAAATTTGGTGAAGTTTGGACATTCGTGGAGCCCGTGGCAAAAAAGACAAAATGACCTCCGAACAGTGCGGAATTTCAAACTTTCTAACAGGCCCGAATTTAATTTTACTTATTTTTTAAAAAAAAATGTTACATAATTTTTTATACAGTTTTTTGAAACATTTTTTTTCGATTTTTTATGGATATTTTGATTTTTTTTGCTGACTGGCTGGTTTACTGTACAAAACCGGTCAACTGGCAGGGGAGGGTTGAATCCTGACCGGTTTCAAGAGTTGGGGGTGTGTCTTAACCGGTTTTGAACTTCAGGGTTGTAAGTTAAACTCCGGTGTAAGTTCAGGGTTGTAATATGCACTTCTGGGGGTCTCACACCATCGCCGTGACCGCGCAAGCACACTTCAATGCAGGCACCAAGGACATCAATGTCTCTGCGTACCAAAAGCATGCTGCTAATTAATTTGTGGCTATAGATTGACAAATGGGAAACATTAACAAAAAAACTATTGTACGGCGTAGGACTTGATACGTCCGCTCGTACGGTGAAGGAAATATACAGACCATGATGCGTGCATATCTGTATATCTGGAGCTTTTAAAACAGTCGCATGTGCACGGTGGCCGGCCGGTGGAAGAGATGTTTTCATCTGGTGCACGTGCCTATCTCTGGGCTGGAAGAACTGATCTAGAATTAGAATGCGGTACATATATACGCACGGAGTACCATCTAGCCTTGTCGATCGATACGTACGTGGGGACATGTGGAATCCCGTGTCCTCATTGTGCGGATCTTTCTTTTGTTCCTCGTTTTATTGCCTATCGTTTATAACACTTTCGCCAACCTCATCGAGGGCTCGAGGCTAGAAAGGAACGATATGTCCGGAACAGGATGACAAGTTCCTCTCCGACCTGAGAGGAAAGATCAAATCTTCTCATTCGCCGCCTACTCGCATGTGAAGGATGCTCTTTTAGCACACACACACCCCCCCCCCCCCCCCCCCCACACCCCCCACCCACATTGTCTCAGACCTCCATGAAGTGCATGTCACTCTGGCCAGACTCACCTCCAAGACCTATGCTTACATGAGAAAATTTGGCACTGAGGGTAACTTAGCACCGCCATCGTTCAATTCGGGGCCTAGATCTAGGATTTCCTTTCGGAACATGTCGGAAGGGGGTGAGAGTTGCTTGCCGACGCCTTCAACAAGGAAGCGACACCCGAACACCGCCATCGACAACTCTGGCCACAGCCGGAGCACGAGTTTCACCAATAACTACACACTCGCCAACCCATGAACCGGCCCGCCGCCATGGGTTGGACCGCGGTCCTTAGATGCACACACGCCTTACCGCTACATCTGCCTCCACGACCGACCTCACTTCCCAGACATATGTGCTGCTGGTGCTTCTCCCGCTTCTCTAATTTCCCGCACTGGACGGGAGGATGCAACACTAAGCATCACATCGCCGTTCATCTGCCTCCAGACACCACCATCTCGCCCGCACACCAGGCGTGGCAGCCGTGGCGCCAAGACGCAGTAGGGCAGTATACCGTTGTTTACGAGGCATGTGGTGCCGTTTGTGCATGAAAAGTTGACCTGCAATGCTCAATGGCTATATATATAACTCGCACCGCCACACATCATCCGAGATTTTGAAGTACTACCTCCGATCCGGTTTAATTGTCGTAGAAAAGAAACTAGCTACGTACAAATCCTACCTTAGAGCAAGTATAATAAGGTACCGTCAGCAGGCTATAAGGATTTAAATACTATATTTGTGCTTACATGGAGGAGAGAGAAGAGGAGAGAGAAAGGAAGCGGGCTCTCATGCAAGAGCCAGCTGCAGCACGTGCTCCTAGCCACTATGTGAGAGTGTAAGGTGGGTCATGTTTTGATAAAGTAGTACTCCCTCCATCACAGTTTATAAGGCACACACCCAGTTCGAGAAAAAGTTTGACCATTAAATTTGGTCAACAAAATATAAATTATATATAATAAAAATTATACCATTGGATTTATATTGAAAAGAAGTTTTTATTGATATAATTTTTGTGATATAATATTTATTTTTTGTTGACTAAATTAGTGGTCAAAGTGTATTTTTGAACTGCGTGTGTGCCTTATAAACTGTGATGGAGGGAGTATATACGTATAGCCAACTATTATACATGATGGCTATAAACTAGCTATAAGTGAAATGGCAATGACATATAGCCAGCAGCGGGCTCTGTTATTAACCATGCTCTTAGCTGGCGACAATCATCTAGGATCGGAGGGAGTAGTAGTAAATTTAGGCAGAGCAACACCGGCCGGGAGGTACCCGCGCGGTGATCCTGCGGCTGCGGATGACACGCCGGGCATTGGCAAGCGAGAGAATATCTAGTGCTACCATTTGTTTGCATGCTACAAATGCTACCACCATAAAAAACAATTTTATACGTGTCAAAAAATTATACGAAAAATCGTGAGTGCTCATGAAGTATGTCACTACAACATCCCAAAGTTTCATCTCCAAATTCGAAATCCACATGGAGAAACAAAAAAGAGAAAATCAGCATGACTAATGTTGTAGTGACATACTTCATGAGCACTCACGATTTTTCGTATAATTTTTTCACACGTATAAAATACATTTTTTGTACGGTAGCAACGGTAGCACACAAAGGGGTGGTAGCACTAGATATTCTCTCCAAGCCTTGGCAAGCTACCGATCGAGTATCCACAGGCCAGAGCAACCAGCGACATGTCCACTCACACACCCGGTATCCAGAGCACAGGCAAGGTTGACTGTGAGACGAGGCACAAGGATCCCGGGCTGGCAGTTTGACGTGATTGATTGGCTCATGAGTGCAGCGCATGCAGTGTAGCACCTCGGTGACCGTGGCTTCAGCTTCTGCGTCAGCCGTCAGGTAGCAATAAAAGAGAACGCTCTCCGTCTAGCTTTATACCGCGCGTGTTTTTGAATTTGAATTTGAAAATGGTGGTGTTATAAAGTTGTTTAAGGTTGGAAATAATTGGAATTTAAAATGACTTCGTTGTGAAAATGGTTGGATCTTTGAGGTTGCTTAAATTTGAAAATTATTGTAATTCAATTTTGAATGTTTTTTTTGTGGAAATATTCTGAAATAGTTGAAATGGTTATATATGTTTGTATTTTGTTGTAATATTTGTTTGAATTTTATAATTGGAGGATGTAAAGCACGTGATCGTTTGTTGAAGTCAATTTATAATTAGAGGAAATTCATTTGGTATTTTTTTGCAAATATTCTTTAATTTAGGGAGGCTAAATGCCATAAATATTTTTTTTACATCATAATTAGAGAGAATGTAATATGTGAGACAATATGTGAGTGAAATGTGTTGCGTGTAATTTATTTCTGTGAGAATTATGATATATTTAATTGTAGAGGAAGCAATTTGCTATATTGTTTATTTTCAGATATTTAGAAAATCGGAATGTTTGGATATATTTTAAGTATACCTTAAGAATTTGTTTCGATTACGTACTTAACGTTAATGAAATGTGTGAGGTATATTTTAGAGTGTTTTTAATTTTCTAGCAATTTGGAATGTTAAAATATTTTGCATTTATTTGGATATTTATTGCAATTGTGTTAGTTTTTTTTTTTTGAGGGAAATACTTTGAAATAGTTAGTATTATTTCTTATTTTATTTTTTTGAGTACTTTTACATATTGTAGAGTATTGTTAAGTGTTTAGCAGATTAAAATAGTTAAATATTTTGCTGGAATATCTTATTCTGAATTGTAGGTTTGAAAGTACTTTTTTTATTGTTATTTTGAGTTGTAGTTTGGAACGTATAAATCTTTAAAGTTTTGATTTTTTTTTAGCGCGGCAACGCCGTGCGTGTGTTTGATGAATTTTAAGTATGTTTGTAAAATAATTTTTGGAATGTGAATATTATTTGAATTCGGAAAAGTTTGTGCTTAGAGGAATGGTTGGATTTCGAGTATGATTCGTATTGAAATGTATTTGAATTTGTATTCTTTTGATGTGTATAAAATGATTAGATTTGGAAGGTACTTGAAATTCTGAAATTTTTAAATGTGAATTTTGAGTTGAAATGTTCAAATAGATTATAGAAAATGAGTAATTTGGAATTTATTCAAATTTTAATTCTTTTATTGTTTACCAAATGAGCAGGTTTGATAGTTATATGACATTTTGGAATATTCGAATTTGTAATTTGAGTACGAATGCTCAAATAGGAATGATCTTTCCATATAGTTAACATTTGAGTTGTTGGAACTTTTTTTTTTTGTGGAAAATAGTTAATAATTTTGCTTCTTTAGCATGTTGTTATATTTCTTATATTTTGTTGTTTATGTACATACATAATTAGTAATTGATTTGAATTGAAATTATATGTTTGTGGTCTGTTGTAAATCTGTAAATGAAATTAAATAATGTTGAGATTTCAAATATGTTTGTAAAAAATTATTGGAATATGAATATTATTTGAATTTGTAAAAGTTTGCGCTCAGAGGAATGTTGAGATTTCAAAAATGGTCTGTATTGGAATGTATTCATATTTGTATTCTTTTAATGTGTACAAATTGATCAGATTTGGAAAGTATCTGAAATTTTGAAATATGTAAATGCGAATTTTGAGTTGAAATGTTCAAGTAGATTTTAGGAACTGAGCAGCTTGGAGTTGATTTAAATTTATATGGGATTTGATCATATGATACAAATAGCGATTTTTTTTTGTGGTCATGTTGATATGTTTGTCATATTTGATTATTTTTTTATGTCTATTAAATGCTCAGATTTGAAATGCATATGAAATTTTAGAATATTGAAATTTGGAAGTTGATCATACGCTATAAATAGTCGATGTTTATTTTTGTGTTCATGTTGATATATCTGCTATATTTTTTCTAACGGATAGACTTGAAGTTATTGTTGTAGTTCACGTTCACATTTCACATTTCTTTTATCTTTTTCTTTTGCCTAAATAATACTCCACATATTTTTTTTTAGACAGATGAATTCGTTGTTATAAATTACTGTCATGTCATTGTGAGAATAGCTGTTCTGATTAAGTTTTGAATGGAAATTTTATTTTACATGTTCAACGTAAAATATATTTGTGAATGTCTTGAATAATATATTCGGGGAAAGCTGATCGAATATATCTGTACTGAATTAGAATTTGTTGTGCATAGTATGCACGAATATTCAGCAGTTTGAAATGTTCTTCCGTAAGCTCCATAATTTGTATAAAAAAGTCATAAGCTCCATAATTTATATAGGAAGTTGTATTAGTTTTGTTAATTTTCTTTAAAAAAAATCCTGCAACAATATTTTATGTGGGGGGGGAGGGGGTGGAATATCTGTTGTTAGAAAATCCAACAAATCTTGTTTGGAATCTGTAATTGAAATTTGTGAACAATATTTTTTTGTGCATTTTGTATGTATGGTTTGCAATATTTTAGTTAGTAAATTAGTAGGTTTTAGTTATTGTGGAATTTTGAAGTTTATGTTAGAACTTAGAAAGAAATTTAATATTTTGGAGGGGATTTTTTTGTTGAGGAAATACATTTTGTGTGCCTTTTTTTTTATGAGTGGTTTGCATTATTGTAATTCATAAAATTGAAGATTTTAACGGTGTGAATTTTTTAATTATGTTTGCAAACTTAGGAAAAAGAATATTTTTCTTTCTGTGCATTTTGTTTGAGTTTCCGCATTATTGTAATTAATAATCTGAAAGTTTTTAATTATGGTGATTTTTTAATGTATTAATGAGGACTTGTGTATTATTTGAAATTTTTTAATTTTTTTTTTGGAAGGGACCCAAAGTATTTGGAATGTAGATTTTGATTTGTCATAAATTTGTACAGATTGTTTTGAACTGTTTTGAATTTGTGTTTGAAAATAAAAAAAGTTTTCAAAAATATAAAAAGGAAACAGAAAGTAGAAAAAAAAGGAAGGGCCGCGCTGTGCAGGCCAGCCCAGCAAGAAGCCCATCTCCCCAGCCCAGCCCACGATGAGTCGTGGCGACGTCACCGGTGGGCAGAGCTGCCGCGGCGGCGGCCACCGCGCCGGCGGCATGCGACGCCGAGCCGGGACGTGTGAGTGGATGCATCGGGCGCGCGACGACGCGGGGTAGTTGTAGGTGGCGGCGCCGCTGGCTTTAGGTCGCCGGAGCGCCGCCGGCGGCCTGCGAACGCGGCGGCGGATGAAGCTCACGCCGCGACACGCCGGCGACGATTCCGCGGCGCAGGCGGCGTCCCCGCAGTTGATCTGCGGCGAGGTTGGGGAGGCGACGACGGCGAAGCCGCCCGTGTGCTTCGATCTGTCAGGAGAGGCGCGGAGCGGCGGGGCGGCGCGACGGCGGCGGCGGCGGCGACCACCGGCTCGCACAGGAGAGAGAGAAGGGAGCGGGGATTGTGCGGGTCATTTTACAGAAAAATCCTCTACTTTGCAGAAATTGTGGGTTCGTTTTTGCAAAGTTTACTGCGCCAAAATTCGTGCGCGCGATCTGATTGGTAGAAATCCCTCAGCTACAGTAATGCTACAGTGCGCAAAGTGGTCTTCACCGTCTGTCGCCTTGATCGCACGGTCAGAATTATTCAAGCGACGTGGATGCTCGATTTGGAGCCGATTCTGTCCTACTTTTATATATAGTAGGATCTGTATGAGGCCCCTCCTGGGTTTTTGTACCTGTTAGTGCTGTTTCGAGTCTCCTGGGCAACCAGAATTAATTACAATTTACGAATATCAAACTATTCAGCATATTTTTAAACTTAACACTGCACAAACAAATTTCTAGAGTTTACAAATTACAACTACCTAAGTTTTGATCAAAATACTAAGCCCATACACAAACTTATGTTTTTAAAGTCGATTCTTCGAGAGAATAGGGTCGTAGCCCAATGGCTGGGTCACACGGTTTATTCACCCAGCAACCAGAGGTCAAATCGCTTGTATATTTTGCCAGGCACAAAATAATTCACAGGAACCAAAGGTCCAAGTTGCATGCAAGGCCGGGTCGTCGGGCAAGGCAAAGACCGGTCCTCCGGTGGGTTGGGCACCGCAACCACAAGTACATGCATGCAAGCTAGCCGGCCGTACGTAGTCGAACGAAGGATCCCGCGCATGCAGCTGGCAGGCGGCGCCATGCTTGTCTCCGATGGTGACCACTCCGGCTAGTAACCAGCTAGTAGCTCCACCAGAAGGAAGGCGACCCTTTGTCCTTTCCCGGAGCTCGCTCGACCGGCGCTCTACGGGCCGGGATGGGCTCTTCCGCCTCGTGCCGCCCGCCTTTGCTTGCTTGCTCCGGCATGCATGCACTGTGCCGCGGATCTCGTGAGGTCACTCAATCGTCCCGCGCCACCAAATCGATGACCGGCCGGACAGCACGCCACGCCGCGGCCGCGGCTGGCTGCGTGCGTGCGTCGGGTAGCCGGCTGGCCGGGCCCGGGACCCAAGCACAGTGGCTCATAGGCTACGGCTAGCTGGAGACGGGAAGAGGCACCGTGGCGTCGAGGAAGCAACCGCTTGTTGCCGATCGATCTGGCCTGGCGCCGCCTCCAACTTGGTAGTGATGGTCTCGCCGCCGCGGCACAGTGACCACAAGAAACTCCAGGGCATGGCTCCGCGACGGATCGATCTACGCATCGGGGAGACAGGGCCACGAGGTATGTGGCCATGTGGGCTACGTACGTACGTTTTGTACGTACAGCTAGCTCGCCTCCGTACGTACACGCATGGCGGCGGATAGGGGTGGGTGCTTGCCGGCCCCTGCGGCCCTGCTGGTATTTTGGGTATAAGCACAGGGGGACTGATGAATGGCAAATATCAATCATTTTATTTGGCACACTGTATATGCATGGGGAAATCAATATAATACAGAGTTGCATTTTTTTATCTACTTTTTAACGAACAGTATATATTAACTTAATACCTTAATGGCATTACGGATACACACAACCGAGAAAACAGAAGAAGAAGCTAAAAAAGAAAAGTCTCGCTACATATTAGCAGCAGCACAACCACCACCAAGACAGCACCTGATATCAAAATTCTACAAAAGCAACGCCTTCAAGAAAGGAAACAGTCACAAGCGTCGTCGTCGCCCGATCGTAGATTTTTGGTTTTCACCCTGGAGATAATCTCCGCTCACAAAATAATGCCTTCAACAAGGAAATTGTCAGTCACAACAATTAAGCCCAGACCTTGAATTTTCAGGTAAGACTTTGAATTTCACATATGCTGTCGCCCCCACTTACATACCGCTGCTACAATTTCTGAAACTACAAGCAAGGTTCTAATCACCGCAAGGAATCAATCACCATTACCTCCAATCTTGACCTCCATGACATTGTCCGCCTATGACTTCACCATGGATTTGTCCATGATGACAACAGAAGAAGAGTTTGCGCCGCTCCCTCCGGCGTGACCGAATCCCACCCGATCCAGCGATCTCTAGGCATAAACGTCCATGGGAGCTCGCCGGCGGAGCCTTCCGAAACCTGACACTCCGGCCAGATCAGTTAGCACAGACGTCAAGCAGATCTTCGCCTTGTCGCAAGAGAAACCCTAGGACCACCGCCTTTATTCAAGCCGAGCCCCCACGCTACCGGCCATCCCGGCCACCCGATCCACCGGAAGCCGGCAGATCGAAGGCAAACCTATCTGCCACGCTCGCAAGGCGACGAGCAAACCCGCATGCCATCAGCCTTGCACGCCCTGCTCCGCACGAAGCGCAGCCTCCAGGGCGTGCCCACAAAATCCCGCTGCCGCCAAGAGTGCACGCAGACGGGGGCCACCACCGCCGCCGATGACAGCGGCCACAGCGGCCAGGGAGGCCTGATTCTGGAGGCTTTTCTCTAGGGCTTGGAGCGCCTCCGGAGCCGCCTCACGCTAGGCGACCCGGGAGGAGATCTCCGGGCGGCGAGGAGCGAAGGGAGGCAGGAAAGGCGGTGGCGACTCGGGCTAGGTCAGAAGAGGAGAGAGGAAACAATGATATGTGCGTGGAACTAAGGGCATCTCCAGTCGCCCCCCCCCCCCCCCCCCCGGAGGCCTAAACAGCGCCGTTTGGCCTATTTAGCGTCGTTTTTCTCCTAATCGGCCCTCCCAGGAGCCCAAATTGCGCCGTTTCAGCCGAAATTAGCGCAGGCGCACTCAGGCCAAACCCAGCCCACTGTGTTCCGCCTGGGGGAGGCGACGGAAGGGAAAACGCGCGTGGGCCAGTGTTGTCGGCGAGACAACGCATTTCCCCACCCGGACGCGTCCCTTCTCTATCCATTCCCCTTGCCGCCCTTTTCGCCGCCGGCACCACCTCTCCCCCCTCCGCGGCGCACAAACACCTAGGAAGGCCACCACCCCCACCCCTCCACGCCGTCGGCGCCGCCCTCCTCCTCCGCCGTGATCTAGCCGCAAGGAACAGTCTCGGGAAAATTTGCGCCCACCTTGCCCGCGAAGTGTTCGACGTTTTGTCCACCCAGCCGTGGACTCCGACGATGAGCAGCTGATCGCCGATCTGCAGGACGAGGAAGCCCAGGCTGCCATTGAAGATGAAGAGCACATGCTCATCCTCCGTTGTCTTGCCGGCCTACTCGCAACCGAGGCGGCGCCGCGGCATGGTGGCTCGGCACCCGGTCGCCGCAAGAGCAAGCCGAGGCAGCGGATGGAAGGCTACTGCATCCTCTACTCCGACTACTTCGCAGACAATCCGGTGCAAGACGAGGCGGTGTTTCGGCGCCGTTTCAGGATGAAACGGAAGCTCTTCCTCGACATTATGCATGCCATCCGGGAGTTCGACACCTACTTCAAATGCAAGAGGGATTGTGTCGGCACCGCGGGCTTCACCTCACTTCAGAAGTGCACAGTGGCGATGAGACTGCTTGCATACGGTGCTCCCGCTGATTCGCATGATGATTATCTGCGCATGTCCGAGTCCACATCCATTGATTGCTTGAACAGGTTCTGCCGGGCAATGGTTGCAGTGTTTGGGCCAACCTACTTGTGATCGCCCAATGAGGAAGACACTCCTCGGATCCAAGCCACGAATGAAGCAAGAGGCTTCCCTGGGATGCTTGGAAGTTTCGACTGCATGCATTGCTCGTGGAAGAACTGTCTATTTTCATGGCAGGGGATGTACAAAGGCCACAAAGGATCTTGCAGTGTGGTACTTGAGGCAGTGGCTACACAGGACCTTTGGATTTGGCATGCATTTTTCGGCATGCCAGGATCTCACAATGACATGAATGTTCTGCAGTGCTCGGATTTGTGAAGACCATCTCCAACCCTGTGCCATGAAGCGTGGCAGCTTGGTTTCCTCAGTGCCAGGAGGCTTGCAGGAAGGATGCCAAGCGAGCATTTGGTGTGCTGCAGTCTCGATTTGCTGTTGTCCGATACCCCGCTCTGACTTGGTCGAAAGCCAATATGTGGGAGGTGATCAACTGGTGTGTGATCTTGCACAACATGATTATTGAGAGCGAGCGGGATGATCCGGTGCACGACACTGAAGAATATTACCGGCAGGGTCCTCTTGCAGATGTAGATCACCAGGTGTCGGTATCATGGGCAGCCTTCCTCGCTATGCGCCAGGAGATTCGAGACCCAGTAACCCATACGCGGATGCAAAATGATCTGGTGAATCACTTGTGGGTGCGCAAAGGAAACGGCAACGCCTAGTTTGATGTGTTCTATTTGCTTGCATTGTTGAACTATTTGTATGAATTTGTATGTTGAACTATTTGTGTGTGAATTTGTATGTTTAACTATTTGCGTGTGGATTTTTATATGTTGAACTTTTTTTTGAAGTGTTATATGTTGAACTATGTGTACAACATCATGTTTGTCTGATTTGTGTGTGAATTTGGAGCGAAATTCGCCGGCTGGGGGCTGCCTAGGGGCCGCGACTGGGAATCGGCGACCACGAGGACGAAAATTAGCGCCGATGCCCCCGAGCGGCCCAAAATAGCGCCGCATTTCGGCCTGGGGGCGCCACGACCGGAGATGCCCTAAACCACTAAAACTCAGTTGATTATAAGAGTGTGTTCATACTAACGGAAAACGATATTCACAGTGTTGGATTTTCCATCAAGTGGAACATAATCTTTGCATACCATAATCGTCGCACAATGTAGCATAACCTTTGCACCGTGATTGTCGATTCATACTATGATTAGAGCCATGGGAGCGAAGAACCCAATCAGTGCATAATCTTTGGCAAACGTTTGGTAAGTCATATATTACTAACTATATCAAAGCTGGCCAAAATCACGGCCTAGCCGCGCTCCGAGCACTGTAGCAACTACAGTGTGCTACAGTGTCGGGTGTGGGCCCCACATGTCAGTCAGACAGTGCGCCGGCGTTTTGCAAAAAGAGACACGCAATCCCAGATTCATTACAGCGAAGCCCCCGCCTGAGGGCTTTATTGTAATTTCTGAACAACACAGGGACTTTTTCAGAAAAGCATCATAACCCTCCCTTCTTCCTCCCCTCTCCTCGCGCGCCGCCCCGCCGCCACGGCCCTCCCCGCCCGCATCGGCGGCCACGGGAGAAACCGCCGCCGCGCCCTCCACCTCCTCCGCGCGGATCGCGCCCCCCCACGCCGCCGGCGCGCCGGAATTGCTGCCGCCGCGGCCGCCGTCCTCTGCCGCGTCTACGCGCCGCCCAGGCCGCTCCGGCGACCAAAATGTGGCGGCGCCGCCTCGTGCGGGTGCGGCGCGTCGAGGCGCGGCCGGCGAGCTCACGCGCACGTCCCGGAACGCAGTGGCGCGCCTCCGGCGTCGCCGTCGCCGCCGCGGCCGCTCCGCCCGTGGGTGACGTCGACGCGGCGTCACCTTGGGCCTGGGCTTCCTGCTGGGCCCCTTCATGGGCTGGGCCGCTTGCTCTGCGCCTGGCCCGTTCTTCTTTTTTTTCGCGTTTTCTTTTTCTATTTTCGGAAACTTTTGCAATTTTCCAAACACGAATTCAAATCAATTGAAACCAATTTATAAAAAAAACAATTCAAAATCTATATTTCAGAAACTTTAAGACCTTTCCAAAAATATTTCGAATCATTAAATTTCAAATAATACGGAAGGCCTCATTAGTACATTAGAAAATGATTACAAGGATTAAAAACTTTCAATTTATTAATTACATTGATGCAAAAGGAACATACATACAGAATGCATTACAGGAACAAAACGTAGGTAATCAAATATCTTTTTTAAATGCCGTACATTACTAACTATATAAACCCGCTGCATTCAAAAAAACAAATGAGCCCAATTTCCATAAATTTGTACAAAAGCAAAATAGTCGCTGCATTCAAAGAAAAAAATTTGACCGATGAAAATTTCAACATAATTCAAATTCATTTGCTTTTAACAAATGCAAATAACTTTGAAAAATAAAAAACACTTTCCTTACTTACATTTCCAAATCAAATGAGACCAAATTCCACAAGTTTGTAAAAAAGCAAAATAGTCACGTCATTTAAAAAAAAAGAGATTTGATTCGATCAAAATTTCAACAAAATGCAAATTCATTTGCTGCAATTGTACCTTTCTTCTAAATTGGATTTAACAAATGCGAATAACTTCCAAATTTCCCAATTTTGCCATTCAAACAACTTAATAATGTAACCTTTCCTTCAAATTGAACATATTAGAAACCAATATTTTTTTAAATATGCACGTTTCCAAAATTTAATTATTTACACCGCGGTACACACAAATATGACAAAAAAAATAACCTACAAGGAAAAAAAAGACTACTTACGCCATATGATCTCCATTCAAATTCCAATATTAAAAAAGCAAAAAAATTACCTTCCACGTATTACCATAAAGGGCTACACAATTTCCACAAAAATTAAAAATCGTTCCGAACTCAAAAAAAAAAAAACTACTTATGGCATATGATCTCCATTCAAGTTTCAGTATTTTTTTTTTAAAAAAAAACCTCCCACGTATTACCATCAAGGGCTAGACAATTTCCACAAAAATTAAAAAAGTTCAAAGATCATGATCTCTGAGTGCATCCACCGACCAAAATATGGGTAGTACAGAAAAGTAATCAAAAATTTACATGCCAATTACTTATGCCATAAGAGGAAACTTTCTAAAAATTCATAACTGCCAAATATTTGAATTTATTTGAAATACATTTTGCGTAATTACAACTAAAAAATCGTGCCAACAATACAACCATATTTGAATACTTCAATTCGCTAAATATTTGGATATTCTGTAACCTCTATACAAAAAATGCTCCGAACAAATCAACGCTAACTACGTATAACAAAACACATAACATAGTTGCACAGATCAAAATGGTCAAAATTTGGATGCAACATAGACGAACTTTCCCCATTTGTTAGCACCAATCCAAAAATTCATTTGCTCCAATTGTACCTTTCTTCTAAATTGGATTTAACAAATGCGAATAACTTCCAAATTTCCCAATTTTGCCATTCAAACAACTTAATAATGTAACCTTTCCTTCAAAATTAACATATTAGAAACCAAAAAACTTTTAAACAATTCAAACTACCTACTATTCAGCCATTTTTTGGAGAAAATCCAGATTAGTTCCCTCAAATTATGGATCGAATTTAATAAATGTCCACCTAATGTAATCCATTTCCATTATGGAGTTCAACTAAATTTTGCAACCAAAATACAAACTTATTACATCTTCCCAAGTTGTTTAAAACTCAGAGATAATTTAGCTGAAAACCCTTTAATTATAAACATAAAATTTAAAAATACTTCATTCACTAACTGTTCGCAAAAAAAAAACATTTCCTCCAATTATAGATTGAATTTGACGAATTCCTTAACAGAAAAAATGCTACCTAATTATGGCATCCGATCATAATTTAAATTTAAACGTCTTAAATTTCCAAAATGCCCTTCAAATCGGCCATGTTCTGCAAACGTTAGACAAATTCAAATCCAAGTAACTTCCCATTTTTAGCAATTCCAAAAGTCCGAACAATCTTAAAACGTAACCTGTCTTCGAATTTCAATAATTTTGAAATCTGCAACATTTTGAAATCTAAACAATTCCATTTCAAAATTTTACCACAAGGCCAGGAATAATATGACAAACATAACAGCATAACAACAACAAAAAAACATTGCCTATTTATGGCATACGACCAAATTCAAAAAATTAAAGAATTCAAATTTAATTGCATTTCAAAACTGAACATTAAACAAACAGACAAAAAAAAATTATGAATAGCTTCCAAATTTGACAATTTTTGAAATTTAATAAACTTATAGGTGTAATTTTTTTTTAACAGATCACAACAGAATAAAACTTAAACAACTTTTGAATGCGTATATTTACAAATTTAATTTTTTTTGAAGTTAAATTAAATATTTAAGACAAAAACAAAAACACATCAATTCGAAAAAGTTAATATTTACAAATATATTTAAACGCGTCAGATAAATTAACGTAACTTTTAATCTTATTAAAAACATTTCTTCAAAATGTTAGGTTCCTGACACATGCTACCATTTTACTTCCACAATTTCCAGAAAAAACAAAACCGTTTGCAAGATTTTTTCTTCATTTTCCAAAAATACGAAATATGTTCATATACTCCAGACGAGAAATTACGATGAATTTTAACATTTTTAATCACAACGCCCACGGTGCGTTTCTACGTGATCGAGGAAAAAAATATACATCATATTTACTTAAACTCTTACGCGATAATTTCCATCTTATAATATTTAACCACAACAGATAAATTAGACGCAACCATAGTATATTTCATCTAATTATGGTGTTACACAAGAAATTTATGGCAAAATGGAACCATAATTGATCATTTAGATTTAGCTAACATATTTGCAAGCACACAACTTAAAACTCTCTAATTATGTAGTTACATTCTTAATAAAAATGACTGAATAGATAAGTATTTCCAAGAATTGCAAATACATTTACTCTAATTATGGATTGCTTTCTAATTAAATTCCAGCTAATTACATTATACAAAATAGAACTACCACCTTTCCTTACAATATATATATAACGCAGCTAAAATAATAAACAAATTACCACAAAAAAACTATCAGCAAGGACGCAGCGTGTCACTGTATCAGACATTTCCAATTGCTTAATATTCCGATGTTCCACGAAAATACAACGCAAACGCTCAAAAAAAAAACTCATAACAAATTACAAAAAAAAAAAAAATCATTTTGTCCAATATTTCGACACCATACGAACGAACATTCCGCAAATGTTCAACCAAATTCAAATGTATTTTCCTGATTTCACTTAAATATTGACGTCGAAATGCAAACATGTTTGGCCAATTCGAACCACTGAATATACAAAAATATTACAACATTTCATTTTGGCCAATACTTCGACACCGTACGAACGAACTTTCCGCAAATGTAGAATCAAATTCAAATGGATTTTCCTGATTTCACTTAAATATTAACGTCGAAATGCAAACATGTTTAACCATTTCGATCCACTGAATATTTGAATATTATATACAATATATCCGAATGCACAAAAAAATGCTACCTATTCATGACAAAAAATAACATGTTCCAACATACCAATTTAGCTACCATTTTTGTTTAACAAAAAATATATATACTGCACAAAAAAAATAACATCAAGGGCGTGCCGTGACGGCACGCCAAATTTAACTAGTATACAATCATGACTACGGCTTCGGATTCTGTAATGATCGCAACCAAACTAGAGCTAACGATACATACACATGGAAGAAGTTCGAGCTAACTAGTCTGAAGATTGTCAGCATGTCAACAGTAGCATTCAGGCCTCAAAATTCAGCAACGAACACGATGGTGTCACTCCTTTATAACTCCTGTGCATGTACTGTACTCTTCTTAGATTTACCCAAATTCCTTGCTATCAAAGGCCTGGGCGCCCACACCGTCAGCGACCATTTTTTTTTCAAGGTAATACATTTCTCACTGATAAATAAAGCACAAGATACAAAGCACGAGTACACACCGATCTTACAGATCTGTAAACCGATCTTACAGATATGTAAAGATAGGATAAACCTATGTGACAAATCAACGCTTATCCCTCTCCTTCGACATCACCGTAGCAGCCACCAAAGTGAAGCGAGACAGATCACCTCTTCACCCGAGCTCGACGCGGCTCCATCACTGATCAACAGCTTTTCGGACCTCCAAATAAGTTTGCAATAGGACAAACCATTGTCGTTGAAAGAATCAGACCAGGGCAGCACGACCCGGACACGCCATCGAACTTCACAACCGGCACCCCCGCATGATGATGTCGGAGTAGGGAACCAGAACCGTCAACCTCCAACCACAAACCCAGCACAAGGTGCACCATCTTCCGTCTCGCACCAGACAACCGTCTGCACGTACCCCTGGACAAATCCTCTCTGCTCCACCATGGCGCCGGAGACAACGCCGTAGCAGCGGGGACAGAGTAGGAGGAAAGACTCATCTGATGAAGTCGCCGTCGCCGCCTCGCCCAACCCATCCAAGAACCCTAAAGCCACCGACCTGAAAGATCGGCAAGCACACGATGCCACCAACTCCGAGACGTCGACATGAAGGACAGCGTCGGTGTGGGAGTAGAGTTGAGGCAATTTTATTCGTTCGGACTCGGCGCCCGAACGGCTCACCACGACCTACAAAACTAGACCCAAACTACAGAGCGAAGGAACCGGATTTCCCCTCCCTCCCGCCGCCGAAGCAGCTTGCAGAGGGAGGAGAGGGGACCAGCAGGCTCACCGGTGGAGATTGGCCGAAACAAGGATCGCCTCCTGATCGCTTTCGCATGGCGGCGGCTAGGTCAGGAGAGGTGTCTATATAATTAATGTTTACATAATCCGCAGACCCGTACGTACCCAGGTTCACCCCGACAAGAAAGAAAAATACTCCACGACTATACAAGTTCAAGCAGATGAGGCCATGGAGGATGACCAACTTCTAGCTTGGGGTAATTGCTCTCTCCGTCATCAAGCTCGACATTCACTCACGTCGAGATGTGCCAGCCGCTGTATGCAATGAGAGGAGCATACGCTGGCAGCGAGTGTCAAGACACACGTATCTCCTCCAAGTTTCTCGAGAAAAAGGACATGGTGAGTGAACGGTGAGGCTTAACCAGCCAGAAAAATTGGAAGCGTTTGCAACCATTTTGTTTTGTTCCGATCGAAAGATACGTATTTGGACCACTGGTGAGGAGTGGATTTGCACTTCATAGCGTGAGCTAGAAACCAAACAAGGTAGAACAAATACGAAAATTCAGCTCTCTCTCTCTCTCTCTCAAAAAAACAACTCTGCTCCTAAGAATTCAGAAGAGATACTCCCTCCGAAACAAATATGTGTTGCAGTTGAACTGTTGTTAATAAAAGTTACGACACTTACGGATTGGAGGTAGTAGTAAATTTCCAAAATTCCGTTTTTTATTTCGAAGAAAACTTTGTATTTTTCGAAGACAATATTTTTGAGCGTTTTACCTAATTATAAAGTTTGGTAATGTGATGGCGTTCATGGTGCTATGTGCCAAAAGAGAAACCATTTTGGCAAAAAGCTTATGAAAAATCAATTTGAGAGCATTGATTTTCCCCATATTACGGCGAATATCACTCCTTCGTAAAAAATTGCATATACATAGACCACTCGAGTTGTTTTAGTATTTTTTACTTAAGCATTTACCAAGGTGTACATGTCAACTCTGGAGCTAAAACTCCTTCGTAATGTGATGGCGTTCAGTGATGTGTTCTTGAACATATTTGGTTATAAGAAGAGGTAGAAAACATATTTTTCAAAAAGCAATCAATCACTTGAATGTCCTTTTTTAAAATAAAGAACACATCATTGAACTATCTGAGTGTCTCAATTCTCAACAAAAACGGAGCAACCATTACTACGAAATCACCACTTAGTGTTTTGTACGTTTTGTTTCCTTTGTGTGTTTTAAGGAGATTTATATTAAAAGAAAGAGCAAGCTAAAATAAAATATCTGGGTAGGTGAGAAGTCTAAAATAAAAAGGGAAATCAATAAGCTTCCACCCGATTGAACACTTTATTCTGCGGAGATACCCGATAAGAAACTTGTCGACAAAAGAAATCACAAGAAACATGTTCGGAAGGTCAACAATAATCATATACTCATAACTGAAGGTAAAACATAATTAGAATATTTTTTAAAACTCTATATAAAAAAGACACGTTCCAAATTTGGTGGTGCCGGAGGCACGAGAACACGCGTGGGGTGGTGGCTCTTTCGACCAAACTCACGTATGATCCACTAGTAAAGAGACAAGAGTGTGGTGAGCAGGCAACAGGTTAGACAAAAGAGTGTATCTAATACAAGCTGTACATTACATGTCGCTTCAAAACTTGTAATATATAGACAAATTGAACATCGGAGTATTACGCAACGATGAAGCCACGCCCACCGTTCATTGCTCAAAGTGTGTCAGTGCACGAAAATGCCACGTAGGAATACATGGCTTTCCTTTTTACTAGTAACTGAACTCGAGAGCTTGGACAGAGAGAAGAAGCGGTTGGCATTATATATAAAACCAGCCAAGAAACCACCACCTCCACTTCCCCCGTGCTTCTCACTCACACGACTCGCAGCCCGACCCGCTCTCCCTCCTCCACTCTTACAAGCACACTCCCGCACTCCCACTCTACCGGCCCCACAGCCGCCGGGGCTGCCTGCATGGGCGACCACCACCACCGGGCCCGCCTCGCCGGTGGCGATCTCCGGCCGCCGGAGCCGCCGCTCGACCCGCTCGAGTTCCTCTTCCGGTCCTGGAGCGCCTCCGCCGTCGACGTCCCCGCGCGCCGCCGTCGCCGACCCTCGTCGGGCCCATCGCCGAGGACGCCGCCTGCGAGCTCGACGACGGCTCCGCCACCGCCGGAAGCTCCTTCTCCTTCGCCTCCGCGGCCACCTCGCAGTTCATCATGGAGCGGATCCTCGCGCAGTCGGTGAGCACTCCTTCCCTCCTCCGCCGCTCTCTTCCCGTTCTGCCCAGAGTGAAGAAAAAAACTCATGATCCGTTTACACTAGTCCAACAAAAAAACAAGGATGGTCTGGGGGAGTTCTGTCTATGTCAGCATCTGACCTCTCTCATTTTGTTTTCTTTTGTTTAACAATAAAGCGTCTTCGTGCTTTGGTCGTTTCTTATTGATGAGGATTTCGACCTCATCCAGCTCTTGCGCCCAGCTGCATTCCAGTACCGAGAATTGCTACTATCTGGTACTGGTAAGAGTAATTTAAACGTTTCTGCGGGCTGCTGGTTACTCTGCAGTATGTTTCCTTGATGAGTTCGTGGTTTCCATCCCTCCTGTGAATCTCTGTCAGGGGCTTGTTAGCGTACGTTGCAGTACCAAATCCAGCCTCTTTGATGGGAATGGATGACCATCTTCTTACCCTCACCAGCCGGTTTCCGTCGTTCTTTGATCGAATTCCAACTTTATTTCTGCGTTTCTCCCCTTGACCTCGTAAGTTGGGATGGGACGAGGAGAAACGGCCAAAGGGGAGATTCTTCTACTAAGTGCAATTAGAAGAAGTGTAATCCTGGCCCTTGATCTATTTATAAACCAAGCTTTATGGTCAACCAAACAAAAATTCCTCACTTCTTCAGAGAATCGTATTTATTTTCTTTTCTTCCTTCCCAGTTTGCATAAGTAAAAGTAAAACTTGATGTCTTTAATTTGACCTGCAGAAGCGAAACTTGACGCACTGTACTGTTGCGAATTTTGGTTGCAGGAAGTGGCGCCGCTCACATCCGGCCGGCTCTCGCATAGCAGCGGCCCTCTCAACGGCGGCGGCTCCCTCACCGACAGCCCGCCGGTCTCGCCGGAGATTGATGACTCGCAGGTTCACTTCCTGTCACCTTTGCGCCAGTTGTGCTAGTTTCTAGGCGCATTCTTTGTGCTCGTGATGTACTGTAATTACCAGTGTAGTACTGCCAGTTCTAGTACCTGGCTGCAATTTTTAATGCTAAAACAAGCACTAGCCTTCAGGTTTGGCTTGTCTTGTGCTAATTTCTAGTACCACTCGTAGATGCTTTTGAGTGTTTTAATAACTAGGTGAAAGAAACATGAACCAAAGGGACTAGTGGACGCACTGTTTGATTTGTGAAATTTTTTAGGCTTCCAGAAACACCAAAAGAAATTGCAGGGTCTCCACCACTAATGGTCGTGTGTTAACTTTTATAAAAATCTGAAAAGTTAATTACATGATGAAACCTTTGTGCAACTTTTTTTAGTAGTTCCATTGTTTTTGCTACACAATTTATCAGGAACTTCTGCACCAAACTTATCCCTGCAAATGGTGGCTAAATTATGTTCTGTACTTGTATTTTTACATGGCAACACCTTTGATGTTCAGTTTATATGATGCAATTAAACAATCCTGGGCAATTAAACAACACTAGGCAACGGTTAATGTGCAGAATCTCTGAACTAAATGTCAAAACGTTTTGAAGATTACTATGTTAGACTCTCACACTAGACACCGCACTGCGGCAGCTTGGTTGTGAATTTGTGGTAAAACAGCAGAGGTGAGAAGAGTCACTTGTCCATGAAAATAACTATAGGAAACTGTGGGACACCGAGACTGCCTGGGACAAAGAGACCAGCCTTGCAGCCTTCCCAGTGTACAAAATTTCTATGGAGAGAGAGAGAACAAGAAAACAAATGTAGAGAAAGAACAGGACCCGTTGCCTTTCTCTCATTCCGATAAAACACGTGGCTTCTAACCCTTCTCTTTTTCCCACATCTTTTGTTTTGCCCAATCACTTTCGCTTTCTCTCTCTTAAGAGTTTGCCATCTCGGCGCCCGTTGTGCAATGTTTCTCCACGGCCATGTCTTTTTCCGTCTCCCCTCACCGACAACTCCTGTATCCAGTTTGAAGCCTGTACCCATTCACATGCCGGATCTTGTTTTTGGATGGAGGTGCACCTGTGCTATGCCCATGAACAATGATTTATCCAGCCATTTGAACACCAAATTTTCTGAATCTGTACAAAATGCAATATGTTTTATGTTATTGACGTGCAGCTCATGGAATGTTTATAAATCTGTAGGCATGATAGAAATTTACTTGCCCTATTCTTGGTATGAGGAAAGCATCTTCTTTTCCAAATGTAGGATCCTGTTGCCCATCTGTCAAAAAAAGTGACTCATTCCATCTTTTCTATCTTTCATGCCTTGTTTTCACCATACTTGCACCTTGTTCTCCTTTTCACTGTAGTAGATGTTCGGTGTCACTTCAGATGTGTGCTCACAACAGTAACTGTTTTGTTCACATTTCCTCCTTGTGTCATTTTTTTTTTTTTGAACTGATCCAAAAGTTTGAAAGCTCCAATGCTGGAGCTTTTCTTGTACGCCCCGGAGTGCTGAAGATAATTGACTCAGGTCTGGACTGCACATTTGCCTCCATGCTGTAGCCACAATGTGCTCATACTCTTCATGGGACCGCCACATATTCTCATACCGAAAGGAGCCTAGACCTGTCTTCTTATGTTGCTGTTGGAAGGTTTTCTTTATCTCCACTAGAAGGCCACAATGATCAGAAATTGTGTTCTGCACGTGTTGTACCCAAGTACCTTGATATGAAGTTGCAAAGCCTTCATCTGCTAGGGCTCTATCAAGTCTGACTTTGACATTTCGGTTGCCTTCCTGTCGATTGTCCCAGGTATACGGCAATCCGACATAGCCCAGATCAATGAAGTTACAATAATCAATAGCATCTCTAAAACCATCCATTTGCCAATCATCTCGCTCTCTCGTGCCAAAATATTCTGTTTGTGATAAAATTTCATTAAAATCACCTACGCACAGCCATGGGATACTGAATTTTCTTCTCAGATATTTCATCAAACGCCAGCTATCCTTTCGATGTTCACGGCGCGGTTCACCATAGAAGCCAGTGAACCTAAATTCTTTTGCTTCCGGGTTATCCGATGTTATGAAGACATCAATATGTGATTTATCTAGTGATTTCAGCGTGACACTGATCTCCCTTTTCCACATCAGAGCCAAACCTCCGCTTCTCCCCTGTGATTTTACACACAGACCATGGGGAAATCCCAATCTCCATCGCAAACGCTCGCAGTTGTGGTCATCCAGCTTAGTTTCCATGAGGAATATCATGTCAGGACGGTGACACTGTATAATGTTGCGGAGTTCAGGCACTACCTCATCCTTTCCACATCCGCGACAATTTAAGCTTAAGAGTTTCATCATTAAGACGGAAAGACCAACAAAAGAGCGAATCAGGTGCGGAAAAGCAGATATGAATTGATGGATAAGAGAAAGAGGGGAAGGGGAAGATGAGTTTTCAGGCCTTTTAGGAGGAGCGCCCTTTGCCTTTCAATAACTTGCTGTTGACGTACTATCTCGAGGGAAAGAGCGGCTGAAAATCGCCAAATCGACCTCAATAGGCGATAGGCAGTAGAGGTTGAGTAAGCAGATTGAACACGCCTCTGACAGATACTCCCAAAAAGCCACGATACTTGAGGGAAATTTGGGGAAATCCTTGTGTCATTTTAGAGTTGTCACCTTTAAAAATGTTTGCTCGGTCACTTTGCAAACCAACACAGTACAGTATGGTGCTGGAATTATGTACTTGGATATGTAGAGGCAAAGCGACATGTCATGCGGACAGACCAGCCTATAAATTTGTTTGTCTCAATTGTCAAATTATTAATTTTGCAATTGGGAAGCATCTTTCTTTAGATATTCCTTGAGCCATTTATTTAGCTCATGATAAAGCAATCTGAAATAGCACCAAAGATCCAAACTGTTCCATGGGTCACCATTTTCTGGGTTTAAGAGTAAAGGAGATCCAAGAATGCCCCACATTGCTGCTGTACCCACATGCCATCAACCCCATGAGAGCCAAGTCTTATCAGAGGTCAAGGTCAAAGATCTGATTAGGATAGGCAAGCCGTAGACAGGTCCACTCAGGTTATTCCCGCTGAGTTAATCAAAGTTGTATAGCAGAATACCTGGGCATTTCTCGGGCCGGGCCTAAAAAAAACCGTTGCAGAAAAACCCAGGCCCGAGCCCGGTCCGGCCCGAGAGTCGGGCTGCAGAAATCGGGCCTGAGCCCGACAAAACCAGACCAGCACGGCCTGATCCTTGATGAATTCTTGCTTGTTAAGCCCGGCCCGACCTGTGTACCGGGCCCGAAATTCAGGCCCGAGCCCGTCCCGGCCCGACATTTCCGGGCCGGTCGGGCCTGGCTGCCCATGGCTAGGTTGCATTGCTAATTTTTTACTCAAGAATGGATCTTGCTGCTTGCTTGGTAGGAGTATGTGTTAATGAAGTTCCACTTCTGGTACCATCTCAGTCTGTGGCCTCTGTGGTCTGGTCTGCTGCTGCTTGTGCAAGCAAACACTGTACATGTCCAGTGTGCCCATGTCACTCTCCATGTACCCGTTTCTCTCTCTGGGTAAAAAGTAGCAGGCTCGCAGGCATGCAGTCCTTGCCTTTGTGCTTGGTCTGCTCGCTTTTCTGCATCATGACGCTAGCTAGCTGTGCCTTTTCGGTCCCTAATCAAGTTTTATTCCTCCAGCTTTTCTAATCTGATGTAATGATGCATTCTTTTATCTGATCTAGGACCAATGTGTCATTCCACGCTGCTTCATGATTATGTCAGTTTTATCGTCTGTGATTGTACATTGTTTAACGCTTTGGCTCAATATTTCAACTTATGCCGCAGTACAGTTTAACATTGTGTAAACACAGTAGTTTGTACTGGCCAGCGAGTCTTGAATAGTAATTGTTAGTACTATGAGTTAAGACCAACCGCAAATATTTGATTCGACCTATCACTTCAAGGTCATGGACATCCTTGTTGTACTTCATTTATAACTGTGCTGAATTTATTACTTGAAACAAAATTTCCTCAGATTTAAGTTTGTTTGATCTGCATTATTGTCTATAGGACTAGGAATTGATTAGTGAATAAAAGAAAAAGAGAAATAAACTTCCTTCCAAATGCACTCTGCTAACTAGATCATTTTGAAGTATGCAGTATTGCAGAGCGGGAACACCGAAGCCACAGGCATACCGAGGCGGCAGCAAGACAGTTGGCCGGTGGCTCAAGGACAGGAAGGAGAAGAAGAAAGAGGAGACACGAGCACACAATGCGCAGGTCCATGCGTCTGTTTCAGTTGCAGCGGTGGCCGCTGCGATCGCGTCTGTTTCTGCTGCCACTGCTGCAGCCTCAGGATCGGGCAAGGATGATCGTGCAGCCAGCACCGACCTGGCTATGGCTTCAGCAGCGACACTCGTGGCTGCGCAGTGCGTCGAGGCTGCTCAGTCCATGGGAGCTGAGCGCGAGCATTTGGAGGCGGTTGTTAGCTCAGCAGTGAATATGAGGACACCTGGAGACATCGTCACGGTCACGGCTGCTGCTGCTACTGGTTCGTCATTTCCACCTGATACGATAACTACGTTTTCGAAATGGTGATAGGATAAGGCGTATTGTTAGGAAATATGTGTTAAGCTTGAGTTAAATGATAATTGTATGGCTTGTTGTTTGCAGCATTGAGAGGTGCAGCCACATTAAGGGCAAGGGCTTTGAAGGAGGTGTGGAACATAGCGGCGGTGATCCCGGTGGAGAAGGGGACAATGGGAGGAGGAGGAGGGCACCATCACAAGCAGCAGAATTTGCAAAAGCAGCATCGCAAGCTGGAGAGCAACGGTAGTAGCGTCAGTGATCTTTCACTCGAGGAGGAAAACAACTTCCTGGGCGTGTGCAGCCAAGAACTTCTTGTTCGTGGCACCGAGCTCCTTAAGCGCACGCGGAAAGGTGCTGTTTGGCGATATTTCTGATTCATGATGTGTTACGAGGCGCATGTACTGATGTTGTCGTGATCATTTCACCTGCAGGTGCACTGCACTGGAAGGTTGTGTCAGTGTACATCAACCGAATGGGCCTGGTAAAAGCTTATGTTCTTGAACTGCATTGAACTTTCTGTGGAAATTTCTGAGCTTTTTTGCTTATGTATCATGGCATGTCTGCAGGTAGCTCTCAAAATGAAGAGCCGGCATGTTGCAGGGACAATCACCAAGAAGAAGAAGAGTAAGTGGCAAGCAATCATGGCAACGTAACATCTCATCATCCATCCATGGCGCACTGAGGTCTGATCCATGTCACTGCAGGTGTGGTGATAGATGTGTGCAAGGACGTCGCGGCATGGCCAGGCCGGCACCTGCTGGAGGATGGCGAGCACCGTCGTTACTTTGGCCTTAGGACAGCCGACCACCGGGTGATCGAGTTCGAGTGCACCAGCCAGAGGGAGTACGAATTGTGGACCAAGGGCGTAGTGCGCCTCCTCAGCATTGCTGGTGAGCGGAAGCGTCCCCTGTGAGTAGCCCGGCCTGCCGACGCCGGGCTTGGTTGTCCGTACTCCGGAGCCATCTGTTTGCTAGGCTGTAGATGTGAAGTGAGGGCAACAAAACAGCATGGGCTTGGGTGCACCCCTTGTCCCACAAGAGAATTATGTAGCTAGGGCTTGTTGTTCTTGTTGTTGATGCTGCTGCTGTTAGGGCAGGAATTAAATTAAGGGTGGTGTGTTTATGTGCATGTGGTGTGGGGAATGCAATGGATGGGGTTCCATCCCTAATAGTAAGAAGAGAAGGGGAGAGGAGAGTGAAGCTCTATTTTTGCTCTACCCCCTTTGTGTTTTTAATTTCTCTTCTGATTTGTCTCCTGTAATTCTTTTTTTCTCTCATCTGGGTGTGGCCTATGTAGAGATCGATCTGGAGCCGTGTGCGGAGATGATAAAAGCTTTTGTAGTATTTAGTGAAGCATCTATTTATTCCAACTATAGTTGTTTCTCCATGCTTCTATACTGCTTGTAAAGCATGCATATTTATCTTTTCTTCAAGTCTTCTCTTGGTAAACTTTGTGACTGTGATTGATCTTTGATGAAACTAGATCTAGTTAGCTGCTAGCACTGGAGGGAAGAGGTGGCATATGGAAGGGATGTAGTACCTCTTAATTGATCAATCCTTAACAGTAAGAGTCAAGTGATTAGTTATAGTGGTGCAGCTGCAATTTGGAATCTTTGACTGGAAACAAAAGCTGTTCTTGTTCCTTGGACATCATCTGCCCCTCTTGCCTAGCTCTGAGGTCAGGGCCCAGTAAAGGTGTTGCCTCATGAAAAATTCCCTGGGGCCCTTCTTTGGAATTCCCCTTCTTTGCTGCTCTCCCAGTTTGTAACATGCTTTGTTGCTGAAGGACTGCACTCTCATTCTTTTGTTTGCAGATCACATTCCCATTTTTAGAGGAAAGGCCAAATACCACAGCTTTAATCGCATTCTCTTCTGCGGCTGCAGTTGATTGAGGACCACATTAATGCTGGATAATTTTGTGTTCTTACTTTAGTGATTTCAACGAGTTTGAAATGATCATCTTCCAGTGCACGTGAAATCAAATCACTGTAAAAAAGAACCGGGGATATTCAGATTTCAGAAACACTCTGCATTCCAGCTGCCTCAGATCGAGATTGCTTGAAGGTGATGTATCACCAGGAACCTGTGACAAGGATGTCACGATGTGAAGTTTTTCCCAGCATCGAGATTGGCGAGGTAAAGAACTTTATGTTTTCACAGCTTTGCACAAACGCTGGCAGGGTGTGTGGCGTATCCAATGCAACGGCGAGCATATGGAACCTGGACTGGATGTGATCTGATCGGATCGATCCGATGTAAAATCCCAAGCATCTCTAGCTCATCTCTTTGACAGGAAAAGAGAAAAAGAAGATCTCAATGATCACAGACACCTCGAAAGAAAACCTTGGTCGCCGAGACCGGGAGAATCTAGCCGCTTTAGATTTACCTTGGGGAAGGAGTAGACAAGTAAAAAACTAGAACTGGTCATGTAAAGAAGAACCTTTGCTGAGCATCTTGTGATCGAGGAGACCGGAAAGATGGATAGGATTGCAGTGAAAGGGGATGTTTGGAGTGGTAAGAAATATTCAGACGAGAGAGGTGCAGGTCGAGGCCGATTCATCAGACCGGCCGTCGTTGCACAGGAGATGCTGCATCTGACGGATTGAAGTGGAGGTCGACCCGCAAAGCAAAGCCTTTGTGTAACATCAGATCTATGATGCGTCGAGTGACAAAGGGGTATTTTCTGCAGTTTTGTTACACATGCATTCCTCCAGGCTCCCGCTGGCCGCTCCATATCCAAGCTACACTCTGCTCCTGTCCTTTCCAAACTACCCAGCGAGCTTTATTTTTCGTGTTTGATACTGTCAAGGCCCTTTTGGTCACGATTATATATTACCAATGATTAGTCAATGTGGTTTCACGAACAGACCCGCGGGAGTACGTATGAGTCATACGGTATGACTGAATGTTCTGATGTGAAGTAAAGCGGCGGGGAATAGTAGTATGCGTCTTTAGTTCTTTCATCAAGCACCCCACGTTTTACTGCATTTTTATTGGAAAATACGAATGGATGCCGAGCTCCACGGCGATCGGTATTACCAAAAAAATTCAAAACAAAAAATAAGTTTTAAAAATTCGAAAATTCTTAGCGTAGATAATCTCGTACTCTACTTGTGTGTAAAATCTTAATGCAAAACTCGTATTATATTAGTCTTCCCAGAAATAGAAAGACTGACAAAATTTCTATTTTTTCAAAATGTGAACTGTTCACAGATCTAAATCCAGCCATTTATCATTTTTGCTAAATATAACGAATTTCGGATTGATTCGTTTCACACTTGCGGATCGTATCATTATCTACATCCATGTATTTTGTTTGAACAATTTAAAACATTAAAATGCAGACTTTTGAACTTTTCAAATACCAAACTCCATGGAGCTCGCTCTTCAAAACGCCTCATGCCATTTTTTATTTCCTTTTGGCATGGCCGGTGATTGAAATGGGCCAGGTGAAGAAACCGGCTATCGGTTTCTAAGGCAAAACATTACAAAAAAAAAAAAACCCACTACAACTATGACAACTTAAAAAAATCAACGGAATACATTTTTTTTCCAAAAGCCATTCTATAAATTTTGGAGACCCGGGGCAAAACTAAAACTTAGAGTCCGTAAAAGATATTTATATGCATCTTAAGGACATTATCATAGCAACTTCCGTTGTTATCGCCGATGTTGATGTCAATATTTCTATCGCTGATCGGATTCAAAATTTAGTTAGTTGCTCTACCTTCACAGCAACTATCGCCAAATCAATTTTGGGTTTATTGAAGCATCAGTATTACCATTGAAAAATTGTGAATATCTACCTTTTTACGAAAAAGTCCGCCGATCTATTAATAATCATCCGCAACAACAGTACAAAAGACCCAACAAGTAATAAAAATTACAAATAGGTCGTTGGATCACCTAGCAATGACTACGGACACTGGAGCAAGTCGAAGGCGTGCCTCTGTTCTCGCCCCTCCTTCACCGCAGTCGGGCAAAGCTTGTTGTAGTAGACAGACGGGAAGTTGTCGTACTAAGGTCTCAAACGGTCAACGCTCCAGAGCTGTAACCATTGCCAAAGATGAGAGACTTAGATCGGATGAACCTGACTCGTAACTGTCGTGGTGGGATCACGGCAGATGCCATAGGTATGGCTAAGATGGGGCCGAATGGTCGTTGGGGGAATCCGGGGAGGGTTTATGCACTCAAGAAGTGCACAAGCAAGAACACGCAAAAAACCGCAAGAACATAGACAAGAAACCAAGAAACCAAGAACACAAAGCACACCGCGATGTACCCTGCTTCGGGGCCCTCTTGTGGAGGTAACACCCCTACTGCAGCACTATCCTACTTGGTGTATATCTCTCGGTGACACGTACAAGCCGCTCCTCGAGCTGTGTGATGATACAATGGTGAGAACTTGAGGTAGAAGATGAAGCTATAAGGGAGGAAAAAGGAACTCCGAGCTTGATCCGAGGTGTCTCCAGGGATTCCGAGGTTCCTCTCTCTCTTGATTCCTTAATCTGTCTCTCTTTCCGTCCGTCCCTCACGCAGGAGGGGTTGAAGCCCAATATATAGGTCAGCCGAGTTACCGTTGTGCCCCTTGCTGAACACTGTTGCCATGCCTCTGCTTTGGTCATCATCGTACTCCTGTCAGGGACAAGACATGGCCTGCCCATCTCCTGCTGCATAACGGCAGAGCTAGCATGTCTCCTCTGACAGAGACAGGACGTGGCCTGGCTGAGCTACCTCGTAGCCTTTCCCCAGATCTCGCGTGGTCAGCGGTCAGAGACGTGCAGCCCCGCCGAACCCGGGGCACGCCTCTGCCAGGCTCCGTGATAGACGCTCCCACGTCAGGCGGGAAGTGACAGGAGTGTTGACTCCCGCCCGACCTACGGCTTCTTGCCTTGGTTAGCTCGGCACGGATATGTCGGGCTCCTTACCTCGGGTCTTGCGCTTAAGATCTTTACCAGGTCGGACCTTACTTCCTTCAAATAGCTTTTCCTGCACTCACGATACAAATCATAGCACCGAGGTAGTTAGGTCGGCTGATCATAGCTCGGATTATGAACGTCGGCCCATGCCAACGGGATACCTCGGACCCCTCTAGGCGAAGACAGGTCGGCCCTTTTCGTACCTCGGCACATCTTTAAACTCAACATATGCCAAGCCTTGACCCTACCCGGGGGTGGCCCCCCGACATTAGTCCCCGAAACTGGTGCGGTCCTACGACCTCGGATGGAGGGCCGTAGCAGGTTCAAAATAAGCAAGGCACCACCTCTAAATCCGACCTCAAATATAGCTCTGCCGAGGTACTTCCCACAGACCATAACCTAATCCGAGGTTGATCTGCAAAACGACCTTTCCGAACTGTTTGACTCAGCACAATCTTGCCTCAAGATTTTCCGAGGCACGTGGCGAAGAATCTCTGCCCGGACCCCGAAATCCGGACCTTTGAAAGACAGGTCCTGACCACACGCCGCCTTCGTCAGCCGGACCCACCAAACAGTGCACATGCGCACTCAAGTGCTTGACCAATTTGACCGCCCATGACCCCTCGGTTTTCGCGCTGACCAGCACAGAAGATCCGGCGCTGGCGGTTGCCATCCTGTGGCCCACGATGTGGCCGATCGTGCGGCCACAAACCACGCACCCGCACTCTCGCCCGCACACGATCCCACGTCTTCCCGGTAACCGCGCGGTAGTGCGCAGTTACCGCACGCGGTTATAAATAGGGGCCCAGGGGGAACTTCTTCTTCTTCCCCATTCACTCGCTGCTCCGTGCTCTCCGCTTCCAGCGCCGCCGTCGAGCCCTCGCCGGTGACGTGCGCCACACCGACGTCCAGCGCCTCGCCGCACCGGAGTACGCGCGCTGCGCCTTGCGCCGTCGACTCGCCGCCGATTCAACATCTTCTCCACGCGATTCCGGTAAGTGTTTCCCCTCTGTCCACGCTAGCAGTTGTGTTCATCCTCCGTGATGAACTCATTCATCTTCATGGATAAACTTGCCCATAGATTTCCTATAGGTTGCTGTGCAAAGAGGTGTAGATCTTCCCCTTTCATTCCCATAATAGGTTCTGTCCGTTTAACTGACTCGTGGATCTTCATCCATTTTCCCTGTCTAGGTTTTGCACTTTATCTCCTATTTTTGCTCATTGGTAGATCTTTGCTAGTATCTCGCAGTGGTAGAAACGTGTTTCCCGCCTAAATCCTTTAGCCCGGCTATCCCGAATGATCCGAGGTATTTACCCCGGCTATCCTGAATTGTCCGAGGTACTTACCCCGGTTGAACCTCCCTCTTCTGCAGGAAAGCGTCCACATGTCTTCTGCCTCGGATCACGCCGAGGAAGGAGCACCTGGAGAACGAGGTAGCTGGGAGGGATCCGATGTCACGGAGGTCGACATTAAGTGGCTCCGAGATTCACGGCGGATCCCGGCCAATCTCATCTGCCGGGTTCCGAAGAAAGAAGATATCGAACCCGACGTGGAATCCGGGGAGCGGGTCGTCTTCCTGGATCACTTCGAACGTGGTTTCGGACTCCCGGCCGGGAAATTCTTCCGGGACTTCTTGGACACCTTTGGGCTACAACCACACCACTTGCCCGCCAATGCCATCCTCCAACTCTCGGCCTACGCAACTTTTTCCGAGGGTTACCTCGGATTATGGCCTAGCATCGAGTCATGGGCCAAGTACTTCCAGCTCAAGAAACAAAGTGTCCCGAACAAGAAGGTCGTGGACAAGGAGATGACCGCTTGCGGGGCGGCCTCGATTTCGCCTCGGCGATTCTCTGAGTTTCCTCGGATTCAGGGCCTGGACTCCTGCCGAAAATGGCAACGCTCCTTCTTCTATGTGAAGAACCCGGGCACCGAAGACCTCATCAACTTGCCGGAGTTCACCATCGGAGCCCCTACTGCCCAACTCAACTGGGATTACGAGCCTGCACCCGACGCTCCCGAGGTTTTATTGATCCATCAACCATGATGTCACTCCAGGAGAAAAGTTGGGGAGCAGATGACATTTTGCGCACCATGATCACCCGCCGAGTTAATCCTCTACAAGCGCGGGCCCACAAGATCTGCCACATGAGTGGTCGCTATGACCCCACCGGAATAGCACTCATGAACTCAGTGACTCCGAAGTGAAGAGGCGCATCCGGGCCATCGCCAAGACCACCATGCCCGATAAGTGGAAATGGGGTGTCAAGCCCTATGACCGAGATCACCTTCCAGCCAAGTAAGTGTACCTTACCCGGCGTATAATATTCCTCGGTTTCATTTTCACCCCGACATTGTATTGATTCTTGTGCTAACTCGGTTTTACTTCGCCACCTCTGCAGAAGTTCACTCGACAGGAAGTCGAGGATGGCCCCTTTCTTCTAAGGAGTGGACTCCCGACCTGCCTATTCCGGTCGCCGCCGAGGCTGAAGATCCGGACCATGAGGATCACCTCCCTATTCCCAAGGCCACCTCGGGTAAGACTCGCGATTGCCCATCGCACCGCCCACCAGTTCGATCGTCCATCCAGGATTGGCCCGATGATGACGATGACGATTGCCAAATTCTGGAACCTATCAATGTTATTCCAATTTCCTATGCTCCTCCGACATATAAGAACTTTCATCCAGCGTCTGCAGCCTCCCGGAAGCGCTCAGGACCCGGTACCTCGGATGCCGAGGCTTCTAAGACCTCGGAGACTGCAGCGCCCAAAGCCAAGCGTGCCAAGAAGACCTCGGCGAGGCACAAGAAACGAGGCCCCGTGGAGGAAGATGCGTAAGTCACCTTGCTCCTTTTTACTTCTCACGCTGTTCCGAGGTTAAGCTTTTTATACTCTAACTTAATCTTTCTTTTTCGTCTAGCCCGGCTCGGCAGATCAAACAGAGCCACAGCTCGATACATTCACCACTGCCTCCAGTGGTTGAATCTAAGACAACCGAGGCCGAGGTTAACCTCGGCAGCCCCGCCAGAGCCTCTCCTCCAGAACAGTCCGTTGATATCCACAGCCCGGAGAGGACCATCTCCTCCCCGGTGCGTGTCGCCTCCGCCGAACTTCCACCGCCGAGCTCTGACTCAGGCCTGGGACACTCTGCTCCCAGCCAAGATCAGACTCCTCCGCGTCCTCAGAAGGATGCGGAGTCAGATCACGCCAAGACTCCGGCTAAGACCGTGCTGGAGCCTCGGCTCTCCCCCAAGTCTCAAGCTGCGCGCAACCAGCAGCAACAGCAGCAGAAGAAGCAACAACAACAACAACTGCAGAAGCAAAAGCTTCAGCAGCAGCAGAAAGATTCAGCTCGAGTGTTGAGCCCCCCAAACAGCCACAGCAAACTCCGATGCCGCCACCGCCACCGGGCCCAAGGCTGCGAGCACCCAACTGGTGCCGCATGTCCCTGCGCCGAAGTCCACCTTGACCAAGACCGCGCCTTCGAGCTCTCAGGTCGCCACCTCCCGAGCTCTTTTTGCTGCTACCATCCAGCCGAACATCAGCAGCTGGGAGGTCGGGCAACTCCGGACCAAGAGCGGGAACAGCTTAGGCTCGGAGAAGCATTACGACATGGACTGGAACTCGGCTGACACTGCCGAGGTCTCCTCTAATCCGACCTCTGAGCATCCAGCTGGACCTAGCGCCGTGCTCCAGTCCATTTACAACATGCAGACTGCGGTCCTTGATTGCAGCAAGAAGGCATCGGTAAGTTTCTTTACGCAACTCTCTTTCTTCCTTTGAAACCAAATGACAAACACTCACTATTCCCAGTCCCCGAGATTCGGGTTGAGCAATTGACACTCCACCGAGTTAAAATTGCTCGGCTTGAATCTCAAAAACTTGTCATTTCTCCAATGCTGAGTCCCCGAGGCCAATGCCGAGTCCCCGGGACTCAATTGGGCCTCGGGTGCTAAAAAGACCTCGGATTTCTTCGAAATGTAAATCTTCAATATTCGTGTCAAATCTCTTTCCGCCGAACTGATCTCTCTATTTTTTCAGGAGTGCAACAATGCTCGGACCAAAATCTTCAAGAACCTCCTGCTGGATCACAACAACTGAAGAAGTCTCACCGGACTCTTCTATCAGCAAAGGAGCAGAGCGAGAAAGATTATGCCTCCAAGCTGAAGACAGCCCAGACGAAATAGCTCGGCTGCAACAAGAGCTGAACCGGGCTAATGAAGCCAAAGCTGCTGTGGAGGACGCTATGAAGGTCAAAGACCAGGCCGCCGAACAGCAGAAAGAAATTGCCAAGACCCTGGAGAACCGCGCCACCTCGGCCGAAACCGAACTGATCGCTCTCCGAGCTATATCGAAAAGTTGGTTGTCCGAGCTCACTCGGATTAATCACCAAATGGATAGTAAGTTTCCTTTCTCCTTTTCCTTATTTTCCGCCGACCTACACCCCGTGCCACCGTATGTCTTAATTCAGCGACAGCCTTTTTGTCTTCTTCAGAGCATTTTGAGCACTCCAAGGACAAAGCTGTCCGAGAAGTTCTAGCAGCTCGGGCAAAGAGGGCTGAGACAGAAACCCTCGGCGAAAGCTGGGATATCCAGGACCACCTCGTCGCCCTTAATGCTCGGATCAGGCCGCTCAGGGCCATTGGAACTAAACTGGTAGATGCTGCCATCCAGGTCCATCGTGCCCTCTGGCCCAAGGTTAAGACTCCCACTTGCATCGACGAGCTCGCCACGAAGCTAAAAGGAGCCGAGGCTAGACTTCGGGAGTGGAGATGCTCATCAGCTCGGGCTGGAGCGGACAAGGCCCTGGTGTTCGTGCTGTCTTGGTATGAATCTATCGAGATCCACACGGTTACCTCCCTGCGCAAGGGCTCTCCTTGGAACACCACTCCTGATGGCATTGAGAAACGCCAAGCAGCAGCCGACCTCTTTGCTAGTTATGCAAACACCCGGACCTTCGATGACGGGCGCCTCTATTCTGAGGATGAAGAGAGCTCGGACGAGGAAGAAGAGTCCGGTGAAGAAGCTGCTGAAGGAACTGGTGAAGAAGGCTCTGACGGCGAGGAATTTGACTTCGACGAGCCTCAGAGCTCCAAGGGCAAGGCCGGCCAAACAACCGAGGTGGCTGAAGATTCTGATGATGACTTCAACTTCGACGAACCTCCGAACCCCAAGGGCAAGTCCGGCAAAGCCGTAGCCACCGAGGTGATCTCCCCCGACGTGACGGACACCCCGGCATCCACTCCAACAACCGAGGTTGCTTCCGCGACCAAGGTTGTTCCTGCGCCCGAGGTTCCTCCTCCCAGACTTCGGCTCCCGAGGCTTCTTCCAGCGAGATTCCCACTACCACAACTTCGGCGACCGAGGTCTCTGGTTCCGAGGCCTGAACTTGTCTCAAGAAAAACATTAAATTCCCGGTATGCCGGGTTCAGATGTAATAGACCTTAAGTAGTTTGCCGTGCTACCAGTACTATTATCTTGCTATCCGAACCATGCTTTTCTAAAATTTATGCCGAACCCTTTTGGAACGAGTCCCCGAGTTCACTTTCGTGTTTACTATACTTGGCATTCTTTGCTCTTGTCTACCATTTTGGCGTTCGACAGTCGAGTCACAAGATTGTTGTTTATAGCATACAGTACTTAGCAAATGCCGAGGTGTGTTTCAAAATCATCCGACATAAATGAAAGGTAAAGACAGGGGTTAGTAAACGACACATGCCGAACTATATTTTTGGACCGAGTCCCCGAGTCCATTTTCATGTTTCCCACGTTTTTTCATCTTTGCTCTTGACTACCATTTCGGCGTTCGTCAGTCGAGTCACAAGATTAGTTACACAGCATACATTACTTGAAGTTTGAGACGAGGTTCAAAACAGTTCGGCATATGAACGAAATTGACAAACAGAAATAAAACACAAGCACATGAGCGAGGCAGTCCCCGAGCTTCAACCTCGGAGTGCCGACATTTCATTAAGGATTAACCGAGGTACATACATTGCGCCCTTCATGAGTAGAAAGGTCGGAGTAGAGCTACATTCCATGGTCGCTTGACCTCTGATCCGGGGTTGTCCAGCCCATCTTTCCTTGGTTCCTGCGCATCTATAAGATAGTACGAATCATTGAGCAGAGCTCGGCTCACAATGAACGGTCCCTCCCATGGAGGTGACAACTTGTGCCGACCTTTCTTGCGCTGCACCAGCCTCAGCACCAAATCTCCCTCGTGAAACACACGAGGGTTGACATTCCGGCTATGATAACGTCGGAGACCTTGTTGGTATATTGCTGACCGAGATGAGGCCAATTCTCTAGCTTCCTCAAGCAGATCTACTGCATCCTCCCGAGCCTCTTTTGCCTCGGCTTCAGTGTACATTGCCACTCTGGGCGCATCATATTCGATGTCAGTGGGTAGCATAGCTTCTGCCCCATAGACCATAAAAAATGGCGTATAGCCAGTTGATCGATTTGGTGTGGTCCTTAGACCCCACAGTACTGCTGGTATCTCATCTATCCAACACCCCGGCGTTTTCAGCAGTGGTTCAATGAGCCGAGCCTTGATGCCGGCCAACACTAGAGCATTTGATCTTTCCACTTGTCCATTAGACTCCGGATGTGCCACCGAGGCTATGTCCAGCCGGATTCCCTTGTCCATGCAAAACCGAGCAAATTCTCCAACAGCAAAGTTCGTGCCGTTGTCCGAGATAATGCTATGGGGGTACCCATATCGCAGAATGATTCCTTCAAGAAAGTCACTGCTGAATGACCATCCAACTTCCGGATTGGTTTCACCTCGATCCATTTGGTGAACTTGTCCACCATCACCAGTATGTGCGTCATGTTACCTCGGGCTGGTTTGAACTCTCCCACCATATCCAAACACCATACCGCAAACGGCCAAGTGATAGGAATTGTTTTGAGCGCCGAGGCTGGCATATGCGTTTGCTTGGCAAACCTTTGGCATCCTTCACATCTCCGGACTATGTCCTCTGCATCAGCAAGAGCAGTGGGCCAATAGAACCCATGGAACACCTTGGCCACCAGAGCTCTTGTGCTGCAATGATGTCCACACTCTCCTTGGTGGATCTCCAAAAGCATCTCCTTGCCTTCAGCTGGCTCGACACAGTTGCAACACCTCGGTTACGCTTCTTTTATAGAGCTCCTTGTTGATGATGGTGTACGCCTTTGCCCTCCTTTGGATTCTCCTAGCCTCGGTTGTGTCACTTGGCAAGCTTCCCTCTGTTATGAACTTCATGATCTGCTCCGCCCACTCCGGCACTGGGTGCAAAGGAAAAAGTTTCTCGTCCACCTCCATTGGTTCGGCCACCATAATCTCCTCCATTATTTCCTCCACCATCCTGCGACCAGTCCCCGAGTCTTGACGAGCAGTCCCCGAGATTCGGTGCGCAGTCCCCGAGTTCTGCCACGCAGTCCCCGGGTCCGACCAGACGCATCCGACGTCTACCTCCATTGGAACAGGTCCGGACTCTTGCTCCGCCGGGATGAAAATAGATTCGGATTCAGGAGAAGGTTTGATTGAAGGAGTTCTCAAGTGATTCAGGGCTACTCCAGGTGGTACTGCCTCTTTAGATGAACCGAGCTTTGACAACACGTCGGCAGCATTATTTTCTGTCCGAGGTATATGCTTGTATTCACACCCTTCAAAGAACCCGGATATCTTTTGCACATGGAACCGATATAACGCCATGTTGGCATCCAGAGCATCCCAAGTTCCAGAAGATTGTTGCACCACCAGGTCGGAATCGCCGAAGCATTCCATACGCCGGATACCGATCTCCTTCGCCACATTGTCCATGGATTAAGGCCTCATACTCCGCCACATTGTTTGATGCCGAGAAATGAATCTGCAGCACATATTTCAGCTGATCTCGCTTCGGCGAGGTGAGGACTATTCCGGCCCCCAGCCCGATCTTTGTCTTGGACCCATCAAAATGCATCTTCCAATAATTATAGTCCGGCCTGGGTGGCTCATACTGCATCTCGGCCCAATCACAAAAGAAGTCCGGCAGCGCCTGGGATTTAATTGCATCTCTTCTCTCATAATGTGGTGCATATGGAGACACCTCAATCGCCCATTTGGCAACTCGGCCAGTTGCATCTTTGCACCCGATGATCTCCGAGATTGGAGCTTCGCACACCACCGTCATGGGATGCTCCTGGAAATAATGCTTCAACTTCTTGACCGCCAGGTAGACACCATACGTCATCTTCTGGTAGTGAGGGTAATTCTGCTTCGAGGTAGAGATCACCTCGCTCAAGTAATACACCGGTCTCTGCACCGACCTGCCACCTTCGTCTCGCTCCACCACCACTGCCACACTTACAACTCGGTTTGTGGCCGCAATGTAAAGTAACATCGGCTCATTGTGCAATGGTGATGCCAACACCGGAGCGGTGGACAACATCTTTTTCAGCTCATTGAACGCCACGTCGGCCTGCGGGGTCCATGTAAACCCGGTACTTTTCTTCATGAGCTGGTACAAAGGTAAGGCTTTTTCCCCCAACCTACAAATCGGCTCAACGAGGCTAGCACCCTGTGAATTTCTGCACATCTTTCAAACACTTCGGTAATTTCATGTTCTCAATAGCTCGGATCTTGGCCGGGTTAACCTCGATACCTCGGCTAGACACCAGGAATCCAAGCAACTTTCCAGCCGGGACACCAAAGGTGCACTTGTCCGGGTTAAGTTTCAACCGATATTTTCTCAAATTCACAAATGTCTCCTCGAGATCCTCGAGGAGAGTACGTTTCTCCTTAGTTTTGATGACGATATCATCGACATACACTTGCACATTTTTGCCCATTTGAGAGTGCAGGCATTTCTGCATACACCTCTGATAAGTTGCCCCGGCATTCCTCAGACCAAAACACATGACACGATAGCAATACGCCCCATACGGGGTAATAAAAGCAGTCTTTATTTGATCCTTCGGGTTCAGTGGTATCTGGTGAAAACCAGAGTACGCATCGATAAAAGACAACAGTTCACAACCAGCAGTGGAATCATCACTTGATCAATCCGAGGTAATGGAAATGGATCTTTCGGGCACGCCTTGTTGAGGTTAGTGAAGTCAATGCACATGCGCCACACCTTGACCACGGCTGGCTCGTCTTTCTTCTTTTCCACCAAGACCGGATTGGATATCCAGTCCGGATGCAGCACCTCCATAATGAACCCGGCTGCAAGCAACTTAGCCAGCTCGTCCAGCACCACTTGTCTTCGGTCGTCTGAGAGACGACGGGTCGGTTGCCTCACCGGTTTCACCTCCGGCCTGACAAATAAAGAGTGCTCTGCCAACTCCCTCGGAACACCAGGCAGGTCCTTAGCCGACCATGCAAAGATATCCCGATTCTCACGGAGGAAGTGACAGAGCTCGCTTTCCTATTTCTCGCCCAGCCCGGTCCCAATGAGGGCCATGCGCTCCGGGTGCTCCGGGTCAATGGGGATCTTCTTGGTCTCCTTGGGCACCTCGAATGCTGCAGTTGAGTCCGGGCTCATCAGTCCGGACATGCCGAGCTGTGTTGACTGCGCCATTGCCACCACTTGATGCAGCTTCTTCTTCTCAGCTGCGATCACCAAAGATTCGGCCAGATTAGACCCCGCCGAGGCACACTGAATGGCTCGCTTGTAGTCACCCGAGATGGTTATGATCCCATTGGCCCCGGCATTTTCATCTTCAGGTATGCACATGGGTGGAAATCATGAACTTGGCCAGAGCCGGCCTTCCAAGCAATGCATGGTATGCACTCTCCAAGTCCACCACCTCGAACTCGATACTCTCAACTCGGCAGTTATCCTTGGTTCCAAATGCTACATCCACCCATATCTTGCCCATGGGTGCACAGGAAACGCCAGGCACAATCCCATGAAAAGTACAACTGCTCGGCATCAACATTTGGCGATATGCCCAATTTCACCATTGTGTCTCGGTACATGATGTTGATGGCACTGCCATTGTCCACCAGAACTCGGGTGAACCTCACATTGTTTGTAGGCCCACACAACGTCGGATCTACCACCAGGGCATACTTTCCAGGGCTCGGCATGATCCGAGGTATCTTTCCTGCTCCAAGTGATCTCCTGCTCAGACCAGTTCATATAGGTCGGCACCACCGGCATTACTGCATTCACCTCCATGGCACGCCTCTGCACACTCTTCTTGTCAGTTGGCTCGGTCACAAAGACCACATAGCTCGCATGAGCCTCTCTATAGTCATTTCCGGGGTATTCATACTGCTGACTTGGTCCGGCACCACTATTGTTGTTATTACCTCGGACATTCACAACATTCACGGGCCTTGCTGCTGCAGGCCTCGGAGGAGGTGCAGTGGTTATCGGGGTAACATTTGCTCCGGACAGATTCGGGTTAGGCCTCGGCTGAAATCTCTGAGGTGGTCCTCCTCTGTTTCCTCCGGCCTTCGCCCCTTCTTCCTGATTCTGTGGTTCCAGCTGCACTGCCGGGTTGAATGGTTGGCTGGCTTACGCGGGTCGGTCGTATGGTAACGGCAAGGACCATCTAACATCATTCATAAGTCAAGGGTGGCTCCGGGTTCGGACTAAATGCCGGACCATTGATTTTCGGCCTCTGGACACCTCCAGCTCCGGGCTGATCCGGGTTCACCGCTGCAACTTGGTTCGAGGTGTATGAATAGTCCGGCTCCCTCCTCTTGTGTCCGAACTCTTGGCGGTCATTACACCTTGGTCCGAGCCGGTTGTTTATTGGCTCCCTCCTTCTGTTACGTGCCACTGCCTCTGCTGCTGGCTGCATCGGATCACCAGAGCATAAGAATCTGCAATCCGGATTGTCTCTGCTAGGATTTCGGCATATCTCTTTGGAGCCTCTGCCACAGCATGCTGCCATGTCGGCAACCATCTGCAAACCAGGAAATGGCCTGTGCCTCTACAACTCCTTCACAGGAATTCCGAACATTGCTCCACCGAGTTAAGAATTCTCGGTCAGTTTCATGATCATCTTGCTTACATGCTGCCAGGAGCTGAGGTCGGTTTGGCCTCTTGTATGTACTAGCAAAGTTGCTGTTAAACGCCAGCTCCAAGTCTATCCAGGAGTTGATACTATACTCCGGCAAATTATTCAGCCAGATCCGAGCTGGACCTTCCAACATGTGCGGGAGATACCGGACCGCCCATCGGCGATTGCCCCCCGCTATGTGCACCGAGGATACATAATCTGTCAGCCAATCTTGCGGCTTGGTGCTCCCGTTGTATGGCTTGGTGTTCCGACCTAACTGGAACTGAGATACTGGCGGTGGTGGCTCCTCATGATCCGAGGTCCGAAACACGCCGGACCAGGAGGGCCTTCCTCCTCCAACTGCTCGGACAAGTAGATTCTATCCAGCTTGTTACGAACATCGCCGGAGCTAACATCCGAGCTCCTATCCGAGGTCCCAACGCCCCATCCACTCTGTGGTATCCGGCTCGCGCCATGGCCGAGTCTCCATCATCATATCGGTCATCGCCTTGACCGACGTTCTGAGGTTGCTGAACATACTCCGGCTCTCGCTGATATTGCCCTGCGGCCGGGGTTGTTGCTGATGCCTCGGGGGCGGAGGTGGTTTACCTCGGCCAGCCGACGCTGCTTGCCCGCCATTCTGATTTCCCTGACCGGAGTTACCCTTAGCTCGGCTTGCATTACCTTGGCCGGGGTTTCCCTTAGCTCGGCTAGCATTGCCCTGGCCCACCTTCTGCTTTGCTGCTAACACCGGATCATACATCTGCATCTGCAGCTGCTTGTTCTGACCCGAGGTGACACTCCGGGCTCGATCGGCTCCTCCGACGAGTGGAGACGAGGCTTGCCCCTTGGACACCTGACTAACTGGCCTAGCTGAATAAACCATCTGCGAATCACCAGCCCCGGCATATGCTCTGCGGAGAGCCTCATTCTGCTGGTTAGCTACATACACTAATTCATTGACTCGCTTCTGCTGCGCACGCCATGCATCTCCAGTCAACCCGGATAGCTCGGCCCTGCCTGCCTCGGCAGCTCTGAGGTTCTTAGCAGGGGAACTATATACCGGCCTTCCAGTCGACACGCGACTCTCACTCCTAGCCGAGGTGGTAGGTCGAGCCTCCCTGTTCATCTCATCATTGAGCCCCTTGCCTCTCTGCCGCACCTCGGCTCCCCTATTTGTATCAGCTGCTACCGGGGTGAAGCCATTCGCTGCATTGTACTCACGCATATCTCTATTGAACTCATCTCTAGCTGTCATCATTGCTACAGCCTCCTTTTGCAACAGGACACGCTTTGCCTCTAGCTCGGCCGCAGTCACTACTACATCCACTCCTGGATTTACTGGGTCTGCCAGTGTCTCCGCTATTCTACTAGGGTCGCACCTCGGCCCTGCACCTCGGGGGTACCAGGCAACTCTTTCTCTAGCCTGGGCTTTGCAGATCTCACCTTAGCAACCTCGGCCGGCTTGGATTTGCTGGCATCTCCTTTGCCAGCGGCATCAACCGGACCGGTCATCATCACCTCCACGCAGCTCTCGGGGCGAGTGATACGCCGACCTAAGCCGCAAGGAGAGGAGTTTCGTCGTCCACGAGCACCTGCTCCGGGTACTCGCGAACAACCTCGACAGCAACATAGGTGACGAAGCTGCCAAGCATCATGGTGAAGCCATGCTCGGGGAAGGGCTTGCCGGCGAAACACCCCGCATTGTCGCTGATGAAGGTGAACTCACCGATCTTGGCGATAAGCCCGGAAAGAACACGCTCGCCTGAGCCCGTCCGGATGTAAACTCCCTCCAACGCCTCAATCTGCCCCACGGTGGGCGCCAACTGTCGTGGTGGGATCACGGCAGATGCCATAGGTATGGCTAAGATGGGGCCGAATGGTCGTTGGGGGAATCCGGGGAGGGTTTATGCACTCAAGAAGTGCACAAGCAAGAACACGCAAGAAACCGCAAGAACATGACAGAAACCAAGAAACCAAGAACACAAAGCACACCACGATGTACCCTGCTTCGGGGCCCTCTTGTGGAGGTAACACCCCTACTGCAGCACTATCCTACTTGGTGTATATCTCAAGGTGACAAGTACAAGCCGCTCCTCGAGCTGTGTGATGATACAATGGTGAGAACTTGAGGTAGAAGATGAAGCTATAAGGGAGGAAAAAGGAACTCCGAGCTTGATCCGAGGTGTCTCCGGGATTCCGAGGTTCTCTCTCTCTTGATTCCTTTCTGTCTCTCTTTCGTCGTCCCTCACGCAGGAGGGGTTGAAGCCCATTATATAGGCCAGCCGAGTTACCGTTGTGCCCCTTGCTGAACACTGTTGCCATGCCTCTGCTTTGGTCATCATCGTACTCCTGTCAGGGACAAGACATGGCCTGCCCATCTCCTGCTGCATAACGGCAGAGCTAGCATGTCTCCTCTGACAGAGACAGGACGTGGCCTGGCTGAGCTACCTCGTAGCCTTTCCCCATATCTCGCGTGGTCAGCGGTCAGAGACGTGCAGCCCCGCCGAACCCGGGGCACGCCTCTGCCAGGCTCCGTGACAGACGCTCCCGTGTCAGGCGGAAGTGACAGGAGCGTTGACTCCCGCCCGACCTACGGCTTCTTGCCTTGGTTAGCTCGGCACGGATGTGTCGGGCTCCTTACCTCGGGTCTTGCGCTTAAGATCTTTACCAGGTCGGACCTTACTTCCTTCAAATAGCTTTTCTGCACTCACGATACAAATCATAGCACCGAGATAGTTAGGTCGGCTGATCATAGCTCGGATTATGAACGTCGGCCCATGCCAACGGGATACCTCGGACCCCTCTGGGCCAAGACAGGTCGGCCCTTTCCGTACCTCGGCACATCTTTAAACTCAACATATGCCAAGCCTTGACCCTACCCGGGGGTGGCCCCCCGACAGTAACAACACCTACGAACACGAAAGACAAGAAGATACCACAAGATCTGTTGGATACACAACTCCACGCGCCCTCCGCTAACGCTAGACGCACCATCGGAGCGGGGAAAGGGCGGTGAGTACCTTATTCTAACACGAAGATATCGCCGCCGAACGAAGACACACAAACTAGCTAAAGAACAAACGGGAACCATACCGCGGATGAGAGGCCGAGATCCGCCACCCCTCGCCTGAAAGGCCATTGGAGGCGGGACGGAGCAACAGCATCGCCGGCGGATGGAGGGAAACCCTGATCGGTTTACGATCGCCCTTACGATTTCACCTGTTCTGTTCCGTACCGGTTGGGTTACGCGTCGCTATGTATCCAATAGTTTTGTCACATCTTGCAACAAAGTTCGAAAAGCCAACATTGTACTGTAACGATCTGGTCCTCAAAAGTAAATAAACAAATTAATTTTGCTGAACTAAATGTTACTTCTACTAAGACTAGCCATAGTGTGAGTATCATGCATGTCACGTTAGTAAAAAGATGACGTGTCACTGCAATTAATGATGAGAGAGATGGTAGTGGTATCATAGATATATACCGTAACGGATTTCAAGACAAGATAAATGTACAACATAATAAATACACTAGTATATGATACCACAAACATGTTACTACCCACTATGGAAGTAGTAACATATACTAGTACCATATGCATGATACTAGTGTATGATACCCCCCACTATGGCTAGTCTAATTAAGATGACTCCTTCGGGTCTTCATGGAGTAATTATTGGTTAACGAGTCTCAGGATATAAATCCAGAGTTTATGAGCTCGCACTCCTCCACAGAGAGGTAGAACAACAAATTTATATTGTTACCTAGATATCTATGTTTAAATTCGTGCACAATTTTTTATTTGAGAAATTTACATGAGCCCTTGTATACACTGGATGCAATCACACACATTAAAGACGTGCATGCAAAATAATCAGAGCTACAAGTGCGGCAACTTTGTTTTCATCAATCATTAAAATATACATTATTTCAATACCATGTATAGAGCACACACATGTTGTCACTGAACCCAACTTGCAAGACCCATTTTCTCATGTTCCAATTTATATTCTAGAAGTTTTTATAATTTTACTTACCTAATAGTACACTAGAACCAATAATAAGATATTGTTTGAATTTACGCTTAAGAGGACTCTATCACAACATTTAAGGATAGTAAAGTATATGCACTAAAGTATAAACTATATAGTTTATGCAACTGTGAAACTATATTTCAAAGAGAAATTTAGTACAATGTACAATATAAATTTAGCACCGACAAACTTTACATTTATATAAACTACAACCCTAAAATAAATAAAACTATAACTAATGATCCAAAAGGTTGTCCTTTGGTTAATCATACAATCTAAGTTATAAAAAACATGCTGATAAAAAATAACAATTGAAGAATAAATGTAAGAGAAGCATAAAAGTCTAGTATAAAATCATTACCGGGAAGCCCAAAATCTTGTTGATCGATGTCTTACCATTCAACCCACTGATCCAGTCAACGGACTAAAGTTACATTTGTTATTATCTTTTCCCTAGAGACAAAGATATCATCAAAATCTTTTCTAGAAAAGAGTAATTGAACGATCAACGGATAAATTTTTTAGATAACTTATCTTCTCGAGTAGAAAGATATCCATCAAATAAAAACTAGCGTCCGATGTTGTCTCTCTTGAAGATGCACATGAAACTGGCAGAGAAGAAGCGAGCAAATGCTTCTTAATCTTAATGGAGGAAGAATTGGCGTAGTATTCGTGTGAACATATATACTCATTTCGACAATATGATCATTATGCTCAATTAATTGTATTATATACTAGATAATACCACTCACATTGCCGTAGGAATTCGTGTGGACGATTGTTGGTTTTCTATGATAGTGACATTCCTATTAGATTTTCCAAAATAATGAATTAAGTATCAATTATTTGCAATTGCTAGTAGAGAATAGTCTTGTAGGTGTATACTTTATTCAAAAAAAAAGCACGCATAATATAAAGATAAGGAGCACAATAGTCCAAGATGTAATTGTGGGGTGAGGTATGAACATACCATACTAATGATGAAAATCATAGTTACGAGCGTAACGTCCCGGTCCCAAAAGCAGGCCACCAAGGGTGCTAGCATGAAGCATTTCTCACTCATAAATAAGTATTTATTACAAATTGTTAACATGTTCAGATTTGTCTTATCGAACTTCATTCGTATTTTCCAGTATTTGGAGTTGCTTGGGAAAAGAGGTCTAGTATTGTTTTGAGGGCCGGTTCTATTCGGAGTTGCGGGATGATCGGATTGTCTATACACCATAATTATTAAGTCTTCTGTATTGTTTATGTCGAACGGAGTTTGATTATGTGCCTGTCCGCCTAGATAGATACATGTGTCAATTTGAATAAACTCAAAAGTCAACCATGTCAACAATGACAAATTTAAGTGTAATTTTGGATGCTATGCAGTAGAAACCTTAACATGCAAAAGTCTCTACCTCATTAGAAAAAGGAAGTATCTACCCGTCATATATTTGTCCGTGTAGCAATCGGCATCAACGAATTGCCAGACTCATAGGGGACCGAAGAAGTTGCTAAACCTGTTGTAAAAGTGGCTCTGATAAAAACTACCATTGCTTTATTTTGACTTTTCATCTCGAAAGGAGCATGAATGGATATGGTGGGTAAGATTTGAAAACGTTTGACATCAACCGGGCTCTACTTTGCTTTTACATTACTTCAATATCTACTCTTTGTGAGTGTATAGCCAGTCATCCACACATTTGCTGTTTTCTTTTAGCACTATAGGATGGCTACTTTCTGAATGACATGATAACAAACAGTTCTGGAAAAAAACTAACATCAAACGCTGAACGTTACCAGCTATGCATCATGCATGTGAATGTATAGATTCCTAATTAAGAGACAATACTATTATCTACCTCAGATTGATCAAATCAGCGGTGTGGTGTGCAGGAGCCTGTACCGCGCCTGGAGATAAAAAAAAAGGGCTCCAAAACAGTATGCCATACTCCCGATCGGGGCTCGGGAAATTGAGAACGGCGAGACAACGAACAGCAGTCGGAATTAGTCGGAATTTTGGAGAACCGGCGGCGGCGGACGTAGTTTTTTTTTTTTTTGAGTGTAGCTGAAGTGCTGAACCGATGGATGGTTGCTGCGTTCGTTCTGTTAATAGGCTTTTTGTTCGGGTAACCCGAACGACTTCCTCACTGGGCCACGGCCCCCTAGCCCATCGTCCTTTTAATTCTGCTGGACTGCTACACGCACAAGAAAAACACGTACCCCTCATAAAAAAAAAAAAAAAAAAAAAACACGTGCATTTTACACGTCCCGTCAGCGAGCGCGGCCCGGCTCCTGGTGACGACGCTGTTGAGGCTCCATTCTTTCCGCGATACGCAAGGGGCGCTGGTTTGCCACGGATGAGTAAGTTTTCTGCAGTTCTTGTGGTCTTGTTAGCCATTCTCCCGTGAATGACCTTCACTCCTCCTCAGAATGCCTTCGGCGAAGAGGAAGAAAACCGGGAACCGAAGAAGAAGACGGCGCCTCTTCCCCCGGTTGGTCACCGTTCAGGGGCGGCCTCGCTTTCACCACTAGGGGAGGATGTCCGCTTGTCGGCCGCACTTTTCAGAAGGGTATCCGCTGGGCTCCCCTGCGGAGGACCGCGCCCGTCTGTACGCCTCCCGACGGTCCTCAGGCCCCTGGTGCGGCGGCGCCGTCTGCCCCTTACCCTGGGAGGGCTGGTCAAACCGGTGGCCCCTCACGAGGCGGCCTTGAGAGGGCTCCCGATCCCCTTTCGTCGGAGTGGGTATTGCAGTCGCCTGCAGCAGTTCCGTGCTTCGAGGGAGTGTCGTGCGCATAGCTCAGGGTGTCCTCTCCGGTATTGAGGCAGAGCTTCGAGCTCGAGAAGCCCAGATGGCGGATGAGCAGGCTCGCCTTGCTGAGGCCTGGCGACAATTTGAGGCGGCACGAGCCGCGGCCGCACGGGAGGCCGAGACGGCCCGGGAAGAAGAAATTGCTGGGAGGCTCGCAGCGATCGACGCGCGCGGGAGGCCTTTCAGGAGTATGCCGGCTCGAGCACCAGAGACTTCTTGACCGGGAGGAAGCTCTTACAGCCCGTGAAGATGCTTTGGCTGCCGCCGAGGCCGCATTCGCCGGAGAGAGGGCAGCCCAGGGGAAACGCTTGCGCTCCGCGAGGAGGATGTGTCTACTCGGGAGTGGGAGGCAGATAGGATCGCAATGGACCAAAGCGCCGAGCGGGCTCGGCTGGAGCTTCTCAGGAGGAGATTACAGCTCGTGAGGCTCGCCATGAGGAAAGCTTCGTGAAAGCTCGGTCCCTTCTCAGAAGAAACAAGAGGAATTCACGAAGGAGACTCACGAACGGACCAAAGAGGAGATCAGAGCTGCACGCGATGAGTATATACCGAGTGCAGTCAGGACCTCAAGGCTCAGGGAAAATACTTCACCAAGAAGCGTCGGGCTTTTGTCAGGAAGATCGAGGATCTCGAGGGGAAGAACCGCGACCTCTGTATCTCCCTTGAGGCAGCCACCGAGGCGAGGAACGGTGCGAGGCGGAACGATTTTCGCTGCAGGCTCAGCTGGGCTCTCTGGAGGTTGCGATCCAGGAGGCTCAGGAGGAGCGGACCACGCGCGCATGCTTCGAGACGAGCGTGTGAAGATGCTTCGGGCGCTCGCCGCACGAGCTTGCTTTGCAGCCTCCCGCCTGGCGCAGGGAGCGGGGTTTTCTTGGAGCGGAGAGCGAAGCCGCCTATTTTGAATTCTTCACCCGGCTCATCGAGGACTTGAGGAGTCCGCCAAGAGGTTGGATGACTTGGTGTCCGAGAATGCCGCGAGCTGATTGATGTTGCGGTTACTCAAGTTTTCTGCAACCTCGCTCGCATCCACCCCTACTTCGATTTTGAGGAGGTGCTGAAGCCTGTGTCCGACGATTCGTGGAGAAGGTGCGAGGGCACGTGTCGGCCCTTATCTCAACGTTCCGCCAGAGGGCGGCTGCAGCGGCCAACGAGGGGAGCGAAGACCCTGATGCAGGTGATCCTGCGGCCAGCGGCTCCTCTTCCTGAGTTCCTGTACTGCCTGAAGAAGATGCTTTCGTGACTTCCTGTCCTTCTTTAGCTTTGGTGTAATTTGAACTTTAAGTTGCATTGTCCGCTCTGTATAGCTAAGGCCTTTGGGCTGTTTTTGTCCACTTTGGTGTGTTCCATGTTGTCCGAGACCTCATCCCCCGAGCGTACTGGCGCCGTCTCGTAGGGTAATGGGGTCTTCTCGAATCTTGTCGCTCTGCAATTCCTTCTGCATATTCACGCGGTCTATGGATTTTAGGGAACGAAACCATGGCGCTTTTAGGAAGGGAACTTAACTTTCGCGACGCGGGGACCCTGAGGAGGGTTTTTTTGGCCTGCTGGCCCTTCGCGGCTTGGAGGGAGTGCGTCGGGCTGTGAACTGTGGTTCTTGCTTCTTGTGGTTTTGCCCCGCTAGCGTCCTATTCTGCGACAGAGGCAAAAGACAACATGAGTTGTGATGGTGCACGCTTGCAGGTTCGCACCTAGTGTTGCACGAGGAAGTTTCGGTACCAAGGACCTTGGAGGTGGCGTGTACGAGGGCGTCCCCCCGAATCCACACATGGTTTACTTGGATTTTCGGAACTGCTGGGACTGACCCGAGCACAGACACCGTGCCTCAGCCCCCGCTCGCGCAACGCCTAGGGGAGAAGTTAGCGTGCGCAAAGCTTGCTTACCGAAAGGACATACAAGGGTATGCTCAGCGCGAAGCGCTTAGTTTCCTTGCTGAATGAAATAGGTGCATTACAAAAGATGCCTCTAGGGCGAGGAGACCCTCATGCGGAGGAGTCTCATTGAGGCTGTAGTGGCCGCGTGGCACCCTCAAGAAATAAAAGCCGCTGTGCGATCACAGGGTCACACTCGGAGTGTGTTCGAGTTGTCTTCAGCCCAGGATGAACATTGGGAAAAGTGTCGATGGAGAATGTCTTGGAAGACACAAAAAGCCGTTGCGGCAAGCTGGTCGCCGCCCGGTGAGGGTGTCGTGCCAGTTCTCCTATTGGGGAGGCTGGGCTTTGCCACTTGCGGGGGTGCCCCCGAGCCGCTAGTGGCCAGGCTTAACCTTTTGGCGATGGTCGACTCCTTGGAGGAGGAGGGCTTCTTCTTTGGCGCAGGCGTGGCCAATGGCTCTGGTACTAGGGGGCTTTGGAAGAAACCCCCGTGGCGGGCCTTGGCGAGTGGCGCCTTGGCGGCGAAGGTCTTGACAGGGTAGGCCTCGCAGGGCGCTGAGCCGCGTCTTTCTTCGCCGCAACCTTCTCCTGCGAGGTGAACTGCTTCTTTTTGGCAGGTGCTTGGTGGTTGAGGGTGTCCTCGTCGGCGGGGTAGGTGGCAGCCGCAATTTTGTAGACATCCACGACAGTGCGCACTGAGTCCTTCTTATCGCAGCGGATGGTAATGATGTTGCTGCAGCCTGGTATCTTGACGATGTTGTAGGCGTGGTGCGTGACCGCCATGAACTTAGCCAGCGCTAGGTAGCCCAAGATGGCGTGGTATGGCAGGTTGATGTGGGCGACGTCGAAGTCGATCAGCTCGGTGCGGTAGTTGTCCTGAGTGCCAAATGTGACGGGCAGACGCACCTGCCCAAGGGGCACGGTGGTGCCTTCCGTTACCCCTGAGAAGGGCCTGGTGGGCATCAGGCGCTCGTATGGCACCTGAGGCAGGTCGAAGGTGTCCACGGAGAGCACGTTCAGGCCCGCTCCCCCTGTCAATGAGTGTCTTGGTGACAGCAACGTTGTTGATGGTGGGGGTGCACACCAGCGGAATGGTGCCCATGGCGGCTGTGTTCTTGGGGTGGTCGCTGGAGTCGAAGGAGATCTTGTACTGTGACCACTTGAGGGGCTTCCCGGTACCAACCTTGGGGAGGGCGGCGCTGACTTCACGAGTGAGCTCCTTGAAGTGGCGGTTGGAGATGGGCGCTTGTGCTCCTCCAAGGATACAGGCAGCAATCCGTCTAG